>QVTF01010677.1:0-20542 GCA_003573665.1 Oxygymnocypris stewartii | reverse complement strand
CGTGTTTTAATACTGCCCTGTGGCCCAGTCTCCGAAGGGAGGGGATCATGCTCTGCTTCAGTACATCACAGTACATGTTGGCATTCATGGTTCCCTCAATGAACTGTAGCTCCCCAGTGCCGGCAGCATTCATGCAGCACTCGTGACTGTAGGCAAGGCACACTTGTCTTTGTACTCCTAACCGGTTTGCTGCCACACACATTTGACACCATCTGAATCAAATAAGTTTATCTTGGTTTCATCAGACCACAGGACATGGTTCCAGTAATCCATGTCCTTAGTCTGCATGTCTTCAGCAAATTGTTTGCGGGCTTTCTTGTGCATCATCTTTAGAAGAGGCTTCCTTCTGGGACGACAGCCATGCAGACCAATTTGATGCAGTGTGCGGCGTATGGTCTGAGCACTGACAGGCTTACCCCCACCCCTTCAACCTCTGCAGCAATGCTGGCAGCACTCATACGTCTATTTCCCAAACACAACCTCTGGATATGACGCTGAGCATGTGCACTCAACTTCTTTGGTCGACCATATCGAGGCCTGTTCTGAATGGAACCTGTCCTGTTAAACCACTGTATGGTCTTGGCCACCGTGCTGCAGCTCAGTTTCAGGGTCTTGACAATCTTCTTATTTATGTAGAGCAACAATTATATATTTTTTTCAGATCCTCTGAGAGTTCTTTGCCATGAGGTGCCATGTTGAACTTCCTGTGACCAGTATGATAAGGTGAGAAAGTAAGAACCGCTCCCCATTCACACCTGAGACCTTGTAACACTTAACGAGTCACATGACACCGGGAAGAGAAAATGGCTGATTGGGCCCAATTTGGACATTTTCACATAGGGGGGTACTCTCTTTTGTGGCCATCGGTTTAGATATTAATGGCTGTGTGTTGAGTTATTTTGAGGGGACAGCAAATTTACACTTATACAAGCTGTACACTCACTATTTTACATTGTATCAAAGAGTCATTTCTTCAGTGTTGTCACATGAAAAGATATAATAACATATTTACAAAAATGTGAGGGGTGTACTCACTTCTGTGAGATACTGTACATGATATGGGACCTTTAATAAGTGTGTGCCATTGTAAAGACTATGGGTCTCATTTATAAAATGTTGTGCAGAAACCATCCTAAATTTGATCTTACGCTCATCTCTTAAATATGCTTACGTGTGATTAATAGATTGAACGTACGCACAGAAAATGCACGTACGCCTCTCTTTAAGATGTGAAATATATGAATCGCGAATAGTCTTGAACTTGTGCGCAACTGAATGGTTTCAGCTCTCTAAATAACTCCTTATCAATATCATTAACATATAAAAGGTGACCAGTCATCGTCCAAATTCATATTACAAATATGAGCGTGGGCATGGATTTAAGCATATGCACACTCTAAGATCAAATATGTGCGTATGCACACTTTATAAATGAGGCCCTATAAGTCTGTCCCTCACAGTCTTATTTTCAAACATGTTAAATTCAGTATGTCATCTAAATTGATTAAGGTCTATTAGCAATGTATGACACATAGCTCATTAAGAAGTCAACTTGAAATCTGTGTGAGAAAAAATGTCCTGCATACTAAATTCCCAGTTATGTGGATTCCTATTAAAATAACTAGAATCCAACTGCGAAAATGTATAGAACAACAGCATATGTAACCACAACTTTTCACCTAAAAATGAAAATGAGAATTCTGTCATTATACTCACCCTCAAGTTGTTCCAAACCTGTATGAATTTCTTTAAAAGAAGCATAAAAGAAGCTGTAGAATGTGCATAACCAAACAGTTGATGGTCCCCATTGACTTCCGTAGTATGGAAAAAGTCAATGGGGACCAGAAACTGTTACCCACATTCTTCAAAATATATTTGTTGTGCTCAACACAGTGCACTTGGACTGTAGATTACAGGCCTAGACATTTAGTATTCCATCCATACTTTCTTTCAAAGAAGAGCATGCAGTATGTCATTTAAACACACCCCATGGCTTTTGTAGTTGAGCATAAAAATGAACAGATTGTAGCTTCCCAACCACTCCAGCAGACATAGTGTCATTTGTCAGATTCAGATAAAAGGGCATCCATTACAGTGGATGAAAACCTTGGTTGAACAAGGCTGGATGGAACGAGATAAAATACATCACCCTCGTGAGTCCCACACGGCCTTTATCAGAACCTGACACGGGACCGCAGGGGCACAAAGCTTTAATGAAGTACAAATCCACATTAATCATCTCTCTTCAGACCCCATTGGTTCAAATACCAATTCCATACTGTAAATCCTCAATTTGCAAGTACGCCATGACAGGATTTTACAGTCATTTGTGTGAGTTGACAACATGTGCTGCTGAATTTCATGGTCTGTTTCATAACCTTTCCATCCGGCAATAGACTGCACAGGAACAGAAGCCATCTGAATGGAGAACCACAGAAAGCGAGACATCTCAGCCAACTTTAAAGAGTTCCTGCGAGAAACGCCAGGAACATGATCCTAAATGAGGCAGAAACTCATTAAAGGAGGTCTGGAGGAAATGCCTTGTGCTGTTTTGCGTGTAAATAACATCCATTCATTATTAATTGCAGCCTGTGCCAAGACCTACTATTCCCCGACACATACAGCGACGCCAGAGGTCAGACAGCGCATCACCTGCCCTGTGCCTCACAGGTGTGCGCCAAGGCAAATTAAATACCTTTTCTCCCCATTTTTCTCACTTCACAATGTTTGTGCTAAGCAAGCCAAGCAACTACATGATTTGTATTTGTCCTCTTTACACTAAACTTAATGGAGATGATGGTTGCTAGGCGACACTGGGGTAAAAATTGCTTCACAAGGCGTTTGTCATAAAGCCATGTGTGTGTGTGTGCATGAATGAGATCTCAAGCATCAAATGCAGCTGTTGGTGAGCAGGTACACCTTTATCTGTTGTCGAGCTCAGGGAGAGCATACTAATAAAACATAAAGCCCAACTCATCTGAGAAAGAGATCAACAGCAGTTTGAAATGGGAGGATGCAGGCCACATTCTTGTTGGTCTGTCGTGAACGTTTGTGGAGTACTTTTGGATGTAAGTGGGGGCTATTATGGTACGCTTGCATCTTAAAGGGATAGTTCAGCCAAAAATGTCAAATCTGTCTATATTTACTCATCTTCACCTCGTTCTAAAACTGTCTTACTTTCTTCTGTGAAACAGTATAGAAGGTAAGAAATGTTTTCAATGCAATGGAACTCAAATAGATTTGGTGTTCTTCAAAAATCTATATCTCTTTTTTTTGCAGAAGAAAGTCAGTCATAATGGTTTGAAAGAGGGTATTAAGAGAGTTTTAATTTTGGGGAGGGACTACGTCTTTTAAAAATTCTATTATACATATAGTATTTTCTATATATAGTGCTTTCTTTCTTTTAATGCACCAGTATGATGGTTTCCTCAAGAAATGCAAAGAACCTCAAAGAAGATATTTTGAGAAATTTCTCAGTTTTTTTGTCCATACAATTGGAAGTCAAATGGCCTCCAGTGTTGTTTGATTCCCAACATTCATCAAAATATCCTCTTTAAGATCCCAATAGTATGTGTATATGGGGTTCTTGGGTTGGTTTCGTGTGTGTTTAGACTTTAAAATATTCTTTGTTACATTTTAGTTTCTTCAGATCAGTGTTTCTAATGTTTTAATGCTCTACAGAACAAAAGTCATAATGATTTGGAACCACAAGAGGGTGAGTAATTTCCGTTTCTGGGTGGACTATGCCTTAAGATAACCATTTTGTGTGTGTATATAAGGTTATTGGGTTGGTTTTCAATTTGGGTTGGTTTTTTATTTTCTTTTTGGGTAATTTTCTTTCAAATGTATTTAAAATCACCGTTTTGTGCATGTATTGTTTTACTGTATTTTTTTGTTTTGACATTAAAAAGTTCTTATGTTTTAGGTTCTTCAATGTAATAAATTGTATATTTATTTCAGCTCTTGAGGAATCATTTATTAAAGATTCGATATTGATTCAATATCGATATTGAAACGTATAATATATACCTTATTAACGACTCATCCAGTGACCGTTAAAATCAGTATATCTTTAACAATTTTGTTTATCTTCTGTGGTCAACGATAAAACAAACAAAAGAGTACTTTATCAAATTTTGAGCTAGGTAATACGATCTTTGGCAAATAGTTTCAAATTTGAAAATCACACAGCACAAGACACTGATCTTTATAAATGAAACAGAGGTTTATTTGCTAAGCTACGTTACAATACTACGCATACACACATATACAGGAATGAGTTATTGCGATTGAAGAAAGTTTAAGTATAGCACTATTTGCTATTGAATTGATGGTAAAACTAAGGACATTATTAACTGTCTTTATATTAATTTTGAAAGCTGAATATTGCGATTATGGAAAGGGGCGTTACACTTCCAACGAGACTGTGGTGTTCGGCCAATCACAATGCTCTGGGACAGTTGGCCAATCAGAGCAGTCTGTGCTTGTTGGAAGGAGGGGCTTTATAGAAAACAAAGCCACAATAGTATCCTCTGAAAGAGGCGGGGCATATAGGACCTACAATAATGTACAGTATTAGAAAAAATAACATGTTTTTAATTTTTGAAACTTAAAGCATGCTAACAATCTTTTAAAAAGCATCATATGACCCCTTTACATTTTGAAGACTGGTGGTGAGTTCCTTTTTTCCTTTTACATTTGTGTCCTATACAATTTTAGATCTTATGGACAAATTTGTATTTACACCAAAAACTTCACTAAAACATGTGTCCACTAGTTGCTTCAAATGGAGTTGAAATCTCTTATGAGTATGAGCTGTCTGACATGGCAACATTGACTCAAACAATGGCATGAGTTTTTGGTGGGAGGATTTGTCTGGTTCCTGGGTGTTTGAAAACAGTCATTATTTCTGTTTGGTGCTACTATAGTAGACTGGAGGAGAGTTGTAGTCTTGCATTCAGAATATGATATCTCTGATTCGTGTTTAATATGGAAGTCAAGTTGTCTCTTCTCTTCCTCCTGTGTGAGCTCTGTCACATGTCGCTGTAATATAATTAGTTCAAGCAGTTAATCAATATAAAATACATTCGCTTTCATTGTCGCTCGACCTTCTGGTTGACTTGGCGCTGTCAAATCCAATGAGTGTGTGTCATGGAAGGAAGGAGTAGTTGCTGCTCTTATTGAAAGAGTGAATTTGTTAATAACAAAGATAAACTGCACATCATTACTTGAGATGAGACATGTTGAAAAATGAGGGAAACAAGATTAGGTCTTTAATTAGTTGTGTTAGCTAAGTCAAGCAAAACTACTATTATTGCTTTGGGTAATTGGTTTGAACAAGCCCCTGACTAGGGTTTCAACATTTGGAACATTTTGGAAACTTTCCATGAATTTTTGGTAACATTCAGGATTTTCAGAAACTTTCCCCTTTCCCTTTGCAATCCTACCCCTAAACACTGAAAACAATTAAATGTTGGCATGTAACTTTGTGCTCCAGATATAAATAATTCCTTAGAATTAAGTTTTTGTTATTTTACTATGTGATCAGAAAAGTGACCAGCATCTAGAAACCAATCAAAACATCCTTGCAATTGCATAGCAACATTATAAAAAGTTGCAGTTACAGTAGTGGATAGTTGGTTTTATGTGTTTGGACATTCAATTATTCTTGATATTACATTTTAGGTTCTTCAGATCATTGTTTTGGCTTGTAATTTTTAAATGCACCAGTACATGATGATTCTCTGAATAAACAGAAAAAGTTACCATAAAGTCTCTTTATAAGAAATGAGACAATATCATTTGCAGACAGAGTATTTTGTCTCTTGTGTGAATTGATCCTCATTAGAAAGTTACTTAGGATTAAATTGTCTGCTAAATAATTAAATGTAATGTAAAAACCACTCTAAACATTTTAGCTGTCACATACATTGAAAAAATATTTGGTGTAGTATTAACCTCAAAACTATTTTCACTATTGCTAGTAAATTCACAAATAGTTATAAAAACATTGAATTAACTAAAATGTAATGTAAAAGTAGAAAGCATGAAAGAGCATTTTATTTTCTTGTAAAACATACTGAAATACCATTTCTTTACAACTCTGAAAAAAATAATCCTTCACAGTGTTGCAGTATCCTTACAATACCTTTGCATTATGGCAGTTTTTTTTAGCAAACTGCACCCACGTATCAACTTGAATTTGTTATATTTTATATTTCTGTACTGCATTTCATACCCTAAAAATGTCTAAAACATCTGATGTGTTCATGCCGCCAGACACTGAAGTCTTTTTCATTTAATTCTGCTTTTAAGGCTTGCTTCCAGTTTGTGTCCTGTTCCAGATGAGTGCGTGATGCTCATCCTTGTTTTGAATAGCAAGAGCGCTGTTGTTGTAAAGTTATTTGGCACTTCTGTGTCTCCGGATTCCTGTTTGTTTCTCCTGGGATTTCTTAGATCTGCCGGTGCTGCCATGTGCCAATGAGCGTTTGCGCCGGAGAACAGACAACGCCAAGATCTGCTCTTGACAGAGAAGTATACACTTTACGCATAATTGATCTGCTCAGTCTTTCCCATGCAATTATAATAAATGGGGACTGAAGTGTTTCAGCTTAAAGAAGACATAAGCAGTATTCAGATAAAAATAGCTCATGTTGTTTTTTTTAGCCCATATGCTTTTGTGGTGCTTTGTGATGTTGTTGCATCCATTTTAAAGCTTAAAAGTCTCCGTTTCATTTAATTGTAATTGCATTTGAAACTAAATGAGGGTGAACTAATTCTGTAAGCACTTATTTGAGAATTGATAAGTGCTTTTATTATTATTAATAATCTGAACATCCAGTTTTTTCTGCAAAGTAATATAGTTAATTAGCTGTAGGCTGTTTGTGGTTGCAACTTGGTTTTTGGCTTCTTTTGAAGATGTATCATATTTAAATGTCTTTTGCTGATTTGTTTGGCCTTGGGTTATATTTGTCAGTCTGGCAGTCTTTAAGAGTTGATGTTTAACATGAAAACAAAAGTTAGAAATTCTGAAACTGCCTGTATGACGCCGGTTTACTTGTTTTTCTTTTGGACCAGCTTGCAGGCAAAGTTGGAAAAATAAACTTCTTGTCGAAGCCAAGGCTTGCTTACTGCTAAGAAGCAGAAACATATTTTTTTGATATGGCTGACAACATTTCCAAAACCTTGAAGAGTACTCTGCACACAACACTGTTCTTAGCTTTCAGCCCCTTGAAGCTTTACTGATGGGAAGTTGGTGGTACAGAAGCGAGCCAGGACAGGTTCAGGTAAGGCTGACGTGTCCAGCATCTCAATGTCCATGTGCAAAAGGCTGTGAGTCAACATGACGTTTGTATTCGTAATCTTTCTGAAAGTCTCTGAAAGTACTTTGGCTGATATCACTATAGGCCATATAGGCTGTTGGTTATTATTTATCAGTTTGTTAAAGAAATAGCACCCAAATACAAAAATGTTCTGAAAATATACTCACTTTCAGGCCATGCAAGTGTTTGTTTCCTCATCAGAACGGATTTGGAGAAATGTAGCATTACATCATTTGATCACCAATAGATCCCCTGCAGTGAATGGGTGCCGTCAGAATGAGAGTCCAAACAGCTGATAAAAGCATCACAATAATCCACATGTAATCCACATGACTCGAGTCCAATTAACATCTTGTAAAGCTGCATGTTTGCAAAAAATATTGTCCTTTAATCAAGATGTTTTTAACTACATTGCTTCTGGCTAAAATCATAATATTGCTTTCTCCAGTAGAAAGTTGTCTTGTCTAAATCAGGAGAGAAATATGTACATCTCAATCACCGTTTATAAGAGAAAAAAAGCCCAAAACAGTGCTGAACAAATATGTTGGTGGATTTTGATGCTATAGGATCAACAGGGGATGGATTTTTCACAGGACAAAGCATTATTATGGATAATGACAAGAAGCGATGGTTTGAAGTAACTGCCTTTATGGATTTGCTTCTTAAAAGCATTCAGCATTTCACTTCACAAGATGTTAATTAATTATTCTAGTCAGCTGTTTGGACTCTCATTCTGATGGCGCCCATACACTGCAGAGGATCCAATAGTGAGCAAGTGATGTAATGCCCAATTTCTGTTTCCATGAAGAAAGAAACTTGGCCTGAGGGAAGGTGCATTTTCAATTTTCATTCACACAAAAATGAAAATTCTGTCATCATTCACTCCCATTCATGTTGTTCCAACCCTGTATGACTTCTGTTCTTCTGTGAAACACAAAATAATATATTTTGAAAAAACATCTGAAAGACTTTCTAAATTCAATATATATTACCTAAAACTACTAATGCAGTTTCAATAACACACTGCAAACTCATTCAATGGCTTCATTCTAGTCTGGAACTGCAACTTTGCACAATCCAGTCAATTCCTAGTGAATATTCTGCTCTTCTCAGAAACACATAATTTCACAGTAGTAAAAATATCCAAAGTCTATGTTTACAAAGCAGTTGCTATAAGAGCAGTGTTTTTTTTTTAGCTTAAAAAGCATCAACATGCAGTGTCTAGGGAATTGCATCGGGAGCATTTTCACGATGCTTCGTAGTCTTGAATGTCGTGTTTTGTCTCGCATGAGGTGCGGACACGAGATGCAAGCGAGACCGCCTCTCACCCTGAAGCGCATCTAATTGCAATGATTACCAGCATTACGGAGATAATTGTTCGATTCTATGGTTCAGATTGGAGCTTTTGGGGATAATCTGCTCTGTTTTAATGTGTATGTATTGGTGTGATAAACTGGTTTCTCCAGGGAATTGAGAAACAGCCCTTCTCTCTGCAGGGGGCTTGAGAGAATCAGCCAGTCCTGAAATTGCCAGTCCTAATTTCACTTCTCGACTTCACGTCACTCCTTATGAACTTTTAGCTCAGACTATTTCTCTTTCATACGTATTCAGAAGAATTTCTGTGACTAAGAATAACTAGCTTTTGATACAGCATTTTCTTTTCTGGTTGACTGCACTCTTTTACCAGTGGCAGCTTTACAATTTGAACAACTTGCGCAAACCAATTATCTGTACAATTCAAACTTTCCTCTACTGTACGTGCTCTTTTTTATTTGTAGAGCTCTGATTCTTGGCTTTGAGGAGATAAAACATTGGCTGATAGTAGTTTGTCTGCTCCATATGATATAAAAGCAGAACATGACTTCAGCAGCCAGCAGAGCAGAATGTGATCATATGGATTTGGTGCAGCATGCTCATTTGTGAGACAAAGAGTCAATTTTACGTCTGTGCCTCCGTCTCTGGGGTGTGTGCAGATGAAATTCTGCTACCATCAAACACCTTTCAGCATCACTTGCTGCGACTCACAAGGCGCTCCCAAAAATAGTATGTGTTTGGTTGTGCATGCGAGACACGTCTGCTCTAAAGAGCCCGTAAAAGATGAATCATCTGCACATCAGACACTTTTTTTAAAGGTGACGCAGAGACTCGCTGAAGATCCACCCAACCATTCGAAAAGGTCCTGCTCCGAGCATAGTTTTTCAGGTAGCTTTGCAAGTAGGTGTCTTGAAGCATCTTGTAGACATGTCCACAGTTCTTCTGCATTTAGTCTGTCTCAGTTTGTTTTGTTTCTTCACTGGACTGGATGATGATGAGATCATATCTCTGTGTGGAGCACTGACTATTGTCAGACAAAAATCTCAGTGGATTACAATGAAATGTAAACTTTCCTTCTGACACACTACAGCAAAAGATATAAATAACTGACTTAAAACCATTTTTATATAATTTATGTAATTTCCAATCATATGAAGTACCCAATTGGGTGGTTGCCACAATTTTAGCAAATTGACATGTACAGCTGTGTGATGTGCTCAACTTCTCAAACTGTTTCAACTACAGCATTTTTCTGATTATTTTATCATATTTGTGCATGCAGCTCTAATGAGCTTAAAAGACTGCAGTGATTAGTGTACTAATTCCATTGTGAAATTTAGAGACATAACTAGAGATTTAGAGATAGAACTAGAGACATAAACGTGTCCATAAATATTCAAGTGCGTTTTTAAAATTGTGATGTTGGTTTGTGCATTAACTACCCATTGACATCTACAGTATAGTCCAAAAATCTGAAAATGGTTTTATTTGACTTTTTTTCTATAATTTTGAGGCAAATGTTGAATTGAAAAAAAAAACGGCATTCTTTTGGGAATTTATATAGCTTTTTGTGCCAGGTTTGCTTGTTTTTCAGACCAGTTGACAGGTAAAGGGTAGAGAGAAACTTTTGACAAAACCATGGCTTACTGACGCTGAGAAACAGGAATAATATATATAATATCCAGCCTGATATGAGAATGCTGCTTCGTTTTGTCACAACTTTTAGATTTACATGTTTTATATTTTACATGTATCTAAACCGACATGCATTGCACTGAGGTATATTACATTTAAATTGAAATGGATATTGAAATAGAAAAAAAATATCCTGGGTTTTCAGTGATGTCTCAGAGTTTTGGACCCAGCTGTATACAGAGCTTCAGTCATGAATATACTTTGCTGTAGCGCCTGACGATTTCGTGCTGTTATCCTTGTTATATTTAAACTGAGAGGACAATTTAAAAGCGTTCCATCACGAAGAACACTCCGAGAGCCTCTATGACACATTCAGTAGTTGGTAAGTGAGACCAGCAGGGGGTCGGATCGCTTTCCCCTGATCTCCAGCCTCCAGCCCAAGTTCGGTCTCAGTGCTGCATGAACGCACGGAGAGAGAGGGAGGACACTTCCCTCTCCAGCATCAAACGAGAGGGATGCGCATCATCGCCTTAGGGGACTGGATGGATGGAGCGACAGGGTCATGAAGGTGACCGCAACCTCTGGGTTGGATTTAGGGGGCCGTTTCCGCAGAAGGAGCCTATCCATAATTAATAAGAGCGAGTCGGAGATCCTAGAACCGAAGCGCAACCTCCGGCAAGTCATGTCACCAACTGACAGCGCTTCCAGAGGAGCTGACGAGGAGGACAAAGGAGGATGAAGGAGGCAGAGGAGGATTATAATGAAGCTGAGTGGCAAAGGACTGTGCACCATCGTCTCCAGCAGTCTGCTCTTCGTGTGCGCCGTGAGCGCCGTGGCCGTGGGATTCAAATGCATCGCGTTGGGCTCCAGTGTGCGAGCGCACTTCCACCTGGCCACCGCTGCCGGCGCGTTCTACTCGGGCATCCTGGTGACTCTCGGGCAGGTCCTGATTGGGGTGGCGCTGGTCTTTTGCCGGGGCAAGCCCAGGTGTGCGAATTTCTTCCTCTTTGGGATCTTAGTGTTTCTTTTGGGGGTCCTGACGGCGTTCTCCGGCGCGGTGGTAGATGGCGACACGGTGTCCTTGGTGGAGAGGAAGTACGCGCACTATTGCCAGGACTCTGTGGATGTAAACCCGGCGTGCGACCGGCTCAAGGTGTACCAGCGGGGTCTGGTGGTCTCCACTATACTTAACACTCTGGAGTGCATCCTGGGGCTGATGAACCTGGTGATCATCAAGCGTTACCAATCGGCGCAGTTTCGCCGGAGACGCCGGGCGCAGAGGCGGAGCGCGCGGATCGTACTGAACGAGGAGCGCGACTTCGCGGTCACGGAGTTCCAGCCGGTGTCCTACATCAACTTGGCGGTGTTTCACGCGTTAAACGATGCGGACGGGGAGGTGCACAGCCGGGGCCACCCATCCATGGAGCTGCCGGGCTATTCGCCCGCCAATCCGGAGCTTAATCACACGTACCCGTTTTCATACCCGCTTCACATCGAGTTGCCACCTGCCTACGAGGACATATTCCCTGGAGAAGCGAGCAGCAAATAGCAAAGAAGAGGAACCGAGTTGCAGTTTTGCAGTGACAATCACGCATTCGGCACGCTGAACTTGGAATCGACACGATTCTTTCTATATTACGGTGACCAGCGGTTGCCTAATGTACTTTTTAATTCAGTGGAGGTTACAGCCAGCGCTCTGAACAAACCCTACAGTTGTTCATAAACTACAAAACGAACCTATGAGAAGGTAAACGTACTGAAAGGATTAAATATACATGCAAATTTAGTTTTTTGACTGAAGTGAACGATTGTATTATCAGTTCATCCCTTGTCTAAATCCCAAAGGCTTGTGTACAGGATTCCCACTGGAATTTTTGGAATCTAGAGGATCCTGATTTTCTTACAGTATTCCAGCAGGGCACAAAAAAGAAGTTACCAATTAGGCAAAAAGAACAATGAGAAGGTAAACGTACTGGAAGTATATATGAAACATTGTTTTACCTTCCTGATTGATTGTAGGCTATTCCCAAAATAATCCCTAGTCAAAATCCTAAAGGCTTGTGTACAGGATTCATGGAGATGTGTTTCGTATAATTGACAAGCATCCAACCATAAATTGTGTTTTAAGGGATTTCTACAGGAGGCAAAACAAAAAGAAGTTCAGGACAAAAAGAGCCTATGATAAAAGGTAAACTGAAAGAATATCTGTTTTCTGACTAATGGTTAAGGTGTATTATGATTTAGAATCATATACAGTATGTGAGAATACGGTCAGAATCATGATTGTGTTTGACAGAATCATGATTCCCAGTAGGCCTATTATGATTTGCAACTGGATAAAATGTCCCTGTAGGACACCAAAACTATTCTGAAAGGCCTGCAACGAGACGGCTTATATTCAGCCTCATGTTTTGTTTATAATCTCTTCATCCCTGATGTTTCAGACAAAAAGCCACTGCTGCTGGCCACATTCAGGCATTACCCATCGAACAGAACATTTCTGCCTAGTGTTATGACTGTGGGATGTTATTAATGTGTCTGCATCATGTTGTTCCAGAATAACAGGAGAACATGTAGTTCTTCTCTTTTCAGCAGTTTTTGCCCAACATGTCAGTTGTATGGTTATCCTCATCTAGTGTAGCAGAGTGAAATAAGAGTTTAATTTGTTTTTCTGACCATTGTTTTCCCAGATCAACTCTAGTCCATTTGTACAAAATGTATATGTTATAGTCCAACAACAACAACAACAACATCCCATCAGGACCAACAAAAAAGTTCCTAGCACCTATCATAGTCCAGTAGCAAGAAACCTATTAAATTCCAAAAAGCACTTTAAGAATCAAATAATATTTCCTGTTGGATTCTCCTTTAGGATCAACACTTGAAGTTTCATTGGGAATCCTGTACACCGTATTTTTTGACTAGGGATGCACATGTATTTTCTCGATGTGGCTCTCTTGTTTTCCCTCATATTGCTTATGTTTAGCTTCTGAATAAAAGGTGTATTTACTCTCCCTTGATGTTGCTGTTGAGTTCAGGTTAACTAATGCATTTGTGCATGCAGTGCTTCTCATGAGGTGACAGCATGTCTGCCTGCAGCAGGTGTTGCCATGGTTCCTTGACCCTTTTTCTACCTGCGTGTAATTAGATATGCAACAACCCAGTCTTTGAAATGCAGATTTGCTTGGTTTGTCAAGTTTGATCTGGTGTACAAAGCAAAGGAGGTTGTTTAATGTAACAAACACATTCATACGTTTCAGTTTAGCGTTTTGGAAAGATGTCTTTGAGTCTATCTGAATAGATTTCACTGAATGCCACAGGGACATTTTCAAAGAGCTGCGCTTTTCCTCTGAGGTATTATATGCATTACAAACATGTCGAGAATATGCCTGAGTCTGGTAATTATTCCGAGTGGATATTATATACTTTGGCACAACACCAAAACCTCTGATGAGGCTTTTTTCCGATTAAAGAGACAAGCTTTTGTCTGAGACGTTGCTGGAGCTGGATGTAGAGTGGGGTCTAAAAGTCTGAGACCGTGAGTGAAAGTGCTGTTATTTTCATTATGTTGTTTGCTTCAATGACAGCAGCTCTGAAAGCCTGATGATCATGTTCTCAGGAATGATGTGAGATGGTCCAAAAAGCATTTGGGGATTTGTAGGATGTGTAAATAATCTTAGTCGGAATATACACACTTGTGAAATATTTACAATTTTAAAAAACTATTTTCTATTTGAATATTTTATACATTCAAATGTAATTTAATCATGTGATGCAAAGATGAATTTTCAGCATCATTACTAAAGTGTCACATGATCCTTCAGAAATCATTATAATATGCTGATTTGCTGCTCAAGAAACATTTTTTATTATCAAAACAGTTGTGCTGCTACATATTTTTGTGGAAAGCTGAACATTTTTGAAAAATCAGCATTTATTGAAACCTGTCATAACATAAACGTCTTCACTGCCAAAAAATGTCATACTGACCCCAAACTTTTGAAAAGTAGTCACCTAACAATAGTTTTGTGTTATTTTCGAAAAGTCAGAACTGTTTTCCAGTTTTGAAATATCAGAATTTTAACTACCGGTATATATCACACTTTTAGACCCTACCCTATCTTGTGGACATTATCTGCGTTTATCAAAATGTGTTCACTTTAGCCTGTTTGAAGCGTGTAGTGAGTGATGGTGTGCAATGCAAGTGTACAGTGCATGTGTATTTTTATGAAAGGACTAAAATGAGACATCTTATCCTCAGCGTTGCGATTTGTTTTCCTCTTCCCTGAAATGTCAGACAAAAAGCTATTGCTGTTGGCGACATTAAAATGACAGGCGTTACCATTCAGACAGAAATATTCTGCTTAGCACTGTTGTGACTGTGGGATAGTATTAATGTTTCTGCATCATGTTGTTCCAGATGGAGAAATAGGAGAACATGCCCCTGAATGTTAAGCTGAAATGCACAAACAGTAATGCTTCTCTCTCAGCATATCCAGTTTGTCAGTTGCTGGAGTTGTTTGGTTTAAGATGCTTAATTTTGTAGTTACCATTTCTGCCAGCAGGGGCAAATGGAGCCATGTCTAAGGAATAATTCACCCAAAATAGAAAATTTGCTTAGAAGTACTCACCCTCAGGCACTCCATCTTTGTAGATTCTTCATCAGAACAGATTTGGAGAAATTTAGCATATTACTTGCTCACTGATGGATCCTCTGCAGTGAATGGGCCGTCAGAATGAGAGGCCAAACATCTGATAAAAACATCACAATGATCCACAAGTAATCCACTCCAGTCTATCAGTAAACATCTTGTGAAACCAAAAGCTTCATGTTTGTAAGAAACATATCCATTATTAAGGTCATTTAACTCTAAAGCATTTAGTCAAAATATAAGTCCATAATCCATAATAACACTTCCTCCAGTGAAAAAGTGTCTCCTGTTGTCCTCTCTCACATCAAAATTCACCCACATGGACATTAACTGATTAACTGGAGTAATGTGGATTATTGTGATATTTTGATCAGCTATTTAGATTCTCATTCTGACGGCACCCATTCACTAGATGATCCATTAATGAGCAAGTGATGTAATGCTACATTTCTATGAATCTTTAACAAACTACATCTACATCTTGAATGACCTGACGGTGAGAACATTTTCAGCTAATTAACATTTTTGAGTCAATGGTTTCTTTTAACTAGCACACTTGAATGTGACCGATCAGAAATGAATGAATGGTGGCACTCAGGTAATTCATTGAAATCTGCTTCATGCACGATGGCCTTTATCTAATGGCACCTGTTGCATTTTGCAGGAGAGGTTGTAAATAATTTAAGCAAATCTTTTTGCATCTTATTTATGTTGTGCTTTTCTTCACAATGTCACCCTTCTCAAGTTTGATATGTTATTGAGATCTAACAGTTCACATTTAGAGTGCATATACTTCCCAATTTCCCCAAGAGAATTTGCTCATCATTAATAGAACTAACAGAGCTCTGAATATGTATTAATAGTCTAGAAGATAAATTATGCCCCTTTGAAAATGACAGTTGTGCAGAATTACAACTGCATGATGGGAGACCGAATACCGTCATTGTGTTTCTGAGGTGTGAGAAGCTTTCAACTGTGAAAAGTGCCTTTTGAACAAATCCTTTAATATATATTTCGATATAATTTCATAGGGTGACGTAAGGAATAAGGAAAAATGATAGAAAGTACATCTAAATGTAGGTTACGTCCACTGGAAATGTTGTTGAATGTCAGTGAAGTTCTGAAATTGGTGCACTGTTGACTTTCCATTCTTTTATGGCAGATCTTCAGAAATGGTTTAATTTAGCTAATGGAGGTGAGCGATCTGTAATGCAATTTACTTGTTGCCTTGTTCTCAGCCCATTTTCTGTTATGTATTATTCAAATGACCAGGACAGACATCACAATGGTCTGCCATTTAAATTGTTATTATGCCTTTTTTGCACATATCTGCCTGCGGCCTTAAATTTTCTTAATGAAATATACAGTCTAGTGGTTAATGCAAAATGTATTGCTTTTTGTTCGACAAAATGACGTTTATGGCCTTTCCCCTAGACGTATATGAGTCAGTTGTCTGAGATATCATGATTACTCTAATCGTTGTTGTTATTCTTTAAATTCCTTCCTGCAAAGAGACTAAATACAGCTTTCTTTCTCAGTCTAACCTTCATGTAAGTTACAATTTTCACTGTACGTTCATACTGATTACAATTATGGCCATTCTCATTCAATCAGGTCTGTATTTTAAACTTCAATGGCACAACTGACTTGTAAAACGTTTGTTGAGCACTCTGAAGTCTTACCTCTATTATGACACATTACTGAGTGAAACAGTATATTCAGCTAAATAGGGCAGGACTTGAATTTATTGAATTATGAAAAGTGGCGGTTATTTATTTGGCCTGAGATGTGGCAGGAAAAAGGAAGTGGTCATATTTCGATGAAAGCTTAAAGTATTGTTTTTCCTCTTTGGGATATCACTATATAAAAGAAAGGAAAACACTTACAATCTCTTTGTTGTTGATGTCAAATGTTGTCCGTCAGTCAAACTCTACAATATTTGGTTGCATTATTGGATTAACATGCAAACATGGACCAACCATAATAAAATTATGCGAAATAAAAGAAGATACATCCCAAGCCAATTAATATGAGTTTAGAGCGGATATTTTTATTTTTTTGCTAAACCATAATGTGTTTGGTGTGTTGATTTATTGCTTCCCCGAAGCATGAAACCATGGAAATTTAGAGATATTAGATACACTGGTCATAAAGTCTACATTTTCAAATGTTTCTATTCAGCCCATGTATCGTAATAATTTTGATATCGTTGGGCATCTGGTTGGTAAATGAATACATTTTAATATTTGACTTAATTTTGTGGCTGAATAATTCTGGTACTGTGTTGATTCACTTTTTAAATGACATACTCTACCATATTTGTCTTCACTTGACAGACGTTCGTTAAATTACATGGCAACATGAACAAACCATGAATACATTTATGAAAAAAGAAAGCAGATACAACCCTGCAACATTAAATATGAATTTAGTGAGGATAAACATTTTCCGCCGAATGTGTTTTGTGTGGTGAATTTTTTGCCAGCTGATATTTTTAGACCATTGAAATTAAGAGATATTATCAACACAAGAATAAAAGACACGCATTTACCAATTTCCTGTTCAGCCTGTGTCTTGATTATATTTGTGCTATTGTTGGGCCTTTGGATGTAGATTTAACACATGTCAGTGTTTGACTTCTAATGCATGTTTAGTTTTATATGCCTTTTAAATGACTTAATTCTACCATATTTTGGCCTCTTGATAGAAGTTAGACAAATTAGAGTAATTAAAAACACAAGAAATACATTTTCCTATTCAGTCTACGTCTTATTAATTTTGCATATTAGGCTTCTGGGGTATCTCTAAACCATTTCAAAGTTTGATTTTGAGGGCATGCTTTTTTTATTATTTTAATGATTTAAATCTACCATATTTTGGTCAAACTCTACCATAATTTGGTCACTTGAGAAGTTTGTCAATTACAAGCCAATGGACAAACCATGAATACAAATATGAAAACGAAAAGAAAATACACCCAGGCGGCATTAAACGTGTTTAGTGAGGATAAACTGTAATGTGTTTTGTGTGGTGAGTTATTACCAGCTGAAAGCATGAACCATTTAGAGATATTAAAAACTATAAATCCAGTTTGCAGTCAGCTAGTGTTTTGATAATAATTTGGCATATTGTTGTAATCTGAATTATAGATTCAAAACTCAATGTTAGGCATCAAGGGCATTTTTATTTTTTATTTTTTGGACGCTGAACAATCCTGGTACTGTGTTGGGTCGTATTTGATGGACTTAAATCTGGACGAAACAAAATAGCCACTGGAATAAAACGCTGGTGAATGGTGCATGGTGTAAATAGTCTGTATTTCACACTGGCTCTAAAGCGTCCTTTAAGGCAGTAGAAGCGTAGAATATGCGACTGTAATAATGAGTGCGACTCATAGGTGTGCTGCTGATTGAGCTCCAGCTCTGCACAGGTGAACCGTTTCCAGCAAGGCAGATGATGAAAGAAGCGCCATCAGGGCTTCAGAGCAAACAGCGCTTGTTATGCACGATCTGCCTCATGGACTTTGATGCTTCTATTTTTAGGAGCGATATATTTGCCTGTTATGTTTCACATGTGGATGTGGGAATAAAGCGCTTCTGGTGTGATGGAAGTGTATCCACTCTTGAATTAACCTTTTTGTTTTAGACGTTAAAGTTTTACCTTCCCATCAATGTGACAAAACGTGTTTTACATCTTGTGTGTGTCTAAGTATTTCGTCTTGTGCCCAAACAGATGAATCTCATTAAAAACGTGTACACGCAGGGCAGATTTCACTGGGAAGAAATACAATTATATTTTGCATTAAAAATAAGGCCTATTTAAGGCACATTTTCCCCACAAATTGATATCTGTCTATTGATTGGATATCTTAATATAAAAACAAATGCATTATATATATATCAGCACTAAAATGTTTCTTTCATCAAAATATATTTTTTGGATTAGAAAGTAACTTTAGCCTATTTTTGGAGGTGAAATATGCCTCAAGAAGTTTTTTGGCAGCTTTCATGATATTCACCCTATTGTCTTCCAGCGTTTTGAGGTCATTGAGTACAATGATTATCCAGCAGTTGGCATAGAAACGATACAGTGCAGTATTTTTAATTAATCATGCTGTTAATCATGCATTTAATAAGATCATTCTGCGTGGACATGGATTTATAGTTGCTTGCTGGTACTACTCATGCGTGTTCTTGTAATCCTGGAGTGTGTGTGTGCATGCGTGTGTGCGTGCGTATATGTGTGTGTGGTGTGTGTGTGGTGTGTGTGTGTGGCAGATCTGCGCTCCCTCGACTGCATCACGCTGAGAAAGCTGGACACTGGCCAAGGTCCCGTCTCTCCTCGTGCGCTCGCCTTCCTGTTTCAATTTACCCTGCTCTCTTGTTATGAAGCCTTTTGCAAGCTTCAACATGTTAATTTAACATGAATTACAAACTTAATGTATTCTAATGAATATTTTATTTTAGAAATATTTTTACGGAATGTATAAAGATGATTTCATGTCTGCATTTAGAAATTGTTCTATTTATAATTCACTGTTCACTGTTTCCTCAAAAATATGAAACAGCAACATTTTTAACAATATTAATAAATATTAATGTATGACTCTTGAGCAGCAAATCAGCATATTACAATGACAGATCATGTGACTCTGAAGACTGGATTAATGATGCCCTGCATCACATAAATAAAATGTATTTTACAATATTCTTAAATATAAAACAGCTATTTTAAATTGTTAAAATAATTCACAATATTACTGGTTTTGCTTATTTCATGATCAAATAAATATATTAATTTAGCTTGAGTTGGCAGATTTCAATTAATGAGATCTTGAAGCATTATAATTCCAAAAAATGTTTTAAGTTTCCCTCTTCACAGAATAATTCTGGAAGGTTGAAGGTTATTATTAAGGTTGAAAAGCGGGACACTTTCAGGCAGCTCGCATCAAGCAGTGCAACCAAACTGCCGCCGTTTGTGAGGCTAATAGTGGCGATCATAAACTGTAAAAAAGATGGACGATGCGTCTCCACTTCCTTCCACTATCGAAAAAGTGAAGTGAATACATCTCAGTAAGGCTGCTGCCATCTTGAGTAAATTACATCATTTTGAGCCCGAATCTGCGCAGTAGAGATTCGTTTGAAGCCAGAGTCTGCGCAGTAGAGGTTAGTTTGGTGCCAGAGTCTGCGCAGTAGAGATTCGTTTGAAGCCAGAGTCTGCGCAGTAGAGGTTAGTTTGGTGCCAGAGTCTGCGCAGTAGAGATTCGTTTGAAGCCAGAGTCTGCACAGTAGAGGTTAGTTTGGTGCCAGAGTCTGCGCAGTAGAGATTAGTTTGAAGCCAGAATCTGCGCAGTAGAGATTAGTTTGGAGTCAGATTCTGCGCAGTAGAGGTTAGTTTGGAGTCAGAGTCTGCGCAGTAGAGGTTAGTTTGGAGCCAGAGTCTGCGCAGTAGAGGTTAGTTTGAAGCCAGAATCTGCGCAGTAGAGATTAGTTTGGAGTCAGATTCTCCGCAGTAGAGGTTAGTTTGGAGCCAGAGTCTGCGCAGTAGAGGTTAGTTTGGAGCCCGAGTCTGCGCAGTAGAGGTTAGTTTGGAGCCCGAGTCTGCGCAGTAGAGGTTAGT
>QVTF01010676.1:7500-20912 GCA_003573665.1 Oxygymnocypris stewartii | reverse complement strand
GAGGAGAGCTGGGGAAAGTGTTGTGGTCAGATGAGACCAGCTCTTTGGCATCAACTCAAAACCTGCCAGTGTGGAGGAGGAGGAATGAATGGAGGAGGAATCGTCGTGGATGGGTATTCCAGCATGACAATGACCCAAAACACACGGCCAAGGCAACAAAGGAGTGTCTCAAGATGAAGCACATGAAGGTCCTGGAGTCTGTGGGGGAGCTCAGCCTCGAAACCTTAATGACTTAATGGAGAGGATCTGCAAAGAGGAGTGGGACAAAATCCCTCCTGAGACGTTGAAGCGTCTGACCTCCGTGATGGCCACCAAGTGCTAAATCAGGGGGTCCAATACTTATTTCACTCATGCAAATCAATTTAGAATTGTCGCTGTTAAAATAAACCTAGCATTAAAATTATAGATGATTGGCAAACGTACAAAATCAGCAGGGGATCAAATATTATTTTCCCACACTGTATGCATTGCAAGCGTATCTAAATCACATCTATATACTCAAACACTGTGTCACGTCTACACCAGATCTGTATCTGCATGACCGGGTTCCCACGCTTCTACTCAAGGCCTGCAAAGTACTTAAAAACAAACATAGGTCCGTGAAAGTGCTTGAATACATTTCGTTTATGGCACTATTTCAAAAACTGTCTACATGTGCTGTCAAAGACCGAACGAAACAGCGCTAATGATTGGGGTGCGGGGGGGTAGTGCGAAATAAACCTAGGGTGTGTGTTCAACCCTCTACAATGGGAGTAAATCCCTCGCATGTGCGAGTACATTTCACTCTGTAATCATTGACAACGATTCTCATTATCGATTAGTCGGGTCTGCCCACAGTGCTCGTCCAACTTCAGCCGGTGCAGCACTGAATAACGCATGTATATGAAGCACGTGGTCCAAGCTAATGCTGTATTTTATTGCATTGGTGTAATGCTTGCCCTGTCAGGCTCTGTGACACATGCGTGTGCGTCCTCAGTGCAATGTCCTTATCTATAAGTCCCAGACTCCACGCTAGCGCTTGCATAAAGGTCGTCCTGACAGCCTGTGTTACTATTTTAAGACGCAGAATGGGCACCAGGGAATATTTCATGAAATATTGAAGATTTGAGTATCTGCATTCGTCGAGGTCGAAGATAAAAAGGGATTTACAAATAATTAGACTTGAGTTTTTTTAATAATGAGTAACGTCTCTATTGAGAGAGTGTGCACATGTTTAATGTTAACAGGTTTTATCATGCTATTACAACATTTGACCGTTTTTTATTCATTTAATATTTAGAAATCGAAAATATGATTTTATAAATTGTATTGCACTGACTTGAATTCCTTTGAACATGACTGCTCAGATTTATGAACAATACACATTCAAAGTGAAATATTAAGTACCTGTACGGTCTTTCATGACACTACATATGGATTTGATATACAATAAATGTGTGAATATGGTGTTCACGGAAGAGTGTGAACCCTGTGCATGTAATAAAGTAAGATATTATTTATGAATCATCTGTTTTATTGAATACCTCTTGCTTTGTATCCAGTCAATCATCAGCAGGGATCTTATATACTTCCTTCACTAAGGGGAAGTTCACGTACGAGAAAGACTAGTAAAGCAGAACAGAGAACGCCAGAAAATAGACATGATGTTAGTGAATCTTATAGAGCTGTTAATGGCTAGTCATGAGTGTGTGGGTTGTGTTTGCATGTAAACCAATGCTGTAGGTTTGTGTGATGGGTGTGAACACTGCATTGGCATGTGTATTTATAGAGCTGTGGGTTTGTGATGTTCATCTATTTCCGATCTACAGATAAACAGCGGTTCTACTGATGTTAAGGTTCAGATGTGCTGAAGTCTTTAGCATTGATTGTCCTGTAGTCTGGTGCATGAACATGTGTGTGTGTGTCTCTCACAGGGTGTTGGAGGAACAGGCTCTCAGGCAGTATGTGCTCTCTCTCTTGGCTTGCCACGGGCCGAGCGTCTGCAGGAAGTGATGTCATGCTCGGTTTGGACTCCTCACACCCGCTGCCACACGCCGGGTACAGTGTACGGCACAGACGGGTATCTGTGCTTCAGCAGCCGTGAGGAGGGCCAGTGTGCTCTCATCGTACCGCTCGCAGAGGTACGGACTCGTCACACAGCAGTCGGAGATCTTCAGCTGCTCAGTATCGGTGTTATAGGAAGTTCACCTGAAGTCAAATGTACCATAAATGTATCAATAAGGACAAATGTGTGTGTGTGTGTGTCTGTCTCTCTGTGTGTGTGTGTGTGTGTGTGTGTGTGTGTGTGTGTCCGTCTCTCTCTGTGTGTGTGTGTGGGTGTGGGTGTGGGTGTGTCTCTCTCTGTGTGTGTGTATCTGTCTTTCTCTCTCTGTCTGTGTGTGTGTGTGTGTGTGTGTGTCCGTCTCTCTCTGTGTGTGTGTGGGTGTGGGTGTGGGTGTGTCTCTCTCTGTGTGTGTGTATCTGTCTTTCTCTCTCTGTCTGTGTGTGTGTGTGTGTGTGTGTGTGTCCGTCTCTCTCTGTGTGTGTGTGGGTGTGGGTGTGGGTGTGGGTGTCTCTCTGTGTGTGTGTATCTGTCTTTCTCTCTCTGTCTGTGTGTGTGTGTGTATCCGTCTCTCTCTCTCTCTCTGTGTGTGTGTCTGTCTCTCTGTGTGTGTCTGTCTCTGTGTGTGTGTGTGTGTCTCTCTCTCTCTCTCTGTGTGTGTGTGTGTGTGCGCAGATCCTCTCCATTGAGAAGGCCGAGAGCACCAGCGCTCTTCCTAACCCCGTCATCATCAGCGTCCGCTGTAAGCGAGCGTTCCAGCTGATCGAGCTGCTCCATCGGGACGAGCTGGTGGAGAACATCAGGCACCGGCTCCGTGATCTGCACTGGAAACAGAACCTGATCCGCGGACACGACCAGCGCAAGAAATCCACAGTACGAGTCCTGAAACAGCGGACAGATCTCATTTAAACACTGCTCGTTCCTCTAAGCGTCGTACAAACTAGAATAGGTCACTCGTAATAATTAATGGAAGGGTTGATCGTGCTGAACATGCACAATTAACAAATATATATATATATAAAGATAAATGTCGAATATCATGTGAAGCAGCTCTTATAACTGTGTTCTGCTCTCTAGATCTCCACCTCCCCATACTACACCTTCTGTTACGACACCGTCCAATCAGACGAGGAGGACAGCGGCGTCATCATCTCTGAGAAAGCTCTGCGTCACACGGTCCACTCGGACCTGGTGTCCACATTCCACCCCGGCCAATCAGACGCTCCGAACCGGCCCAGTGTGAGTGACCATGATCAGTCACTTCCACAGACTAGAAGCATTTTTAGTAATACTTCTATTTTTTCAGCTTACATTTTAATTTGTAAAAATAAAATATATATATATATAATTGTTATTTTAGTTTGGTTCGGTGCATCAAGCTAAACTAAAGTAAAATGAGAAATGTTGCGTTTGCAACCTGCTTAAAAAGTATACATATATTGTGCTGTAAAATTATTAATCGTGATTAAATTAATCCAAAATAAAAGTTTTTTTTTTAGAAAATATATTTATGTGTACTGTTTATTTATTATGTGTATATATAAATACACACACATAAAGTATATATATTGAAAATATTTACATGTGTAAATACATTTATATTATTATATTTTATACATATAACATATTTTTCTTGAATATATACATGCATGTGTGTGTATTTATATATATATACATAATACATATAAACAGTACACACTCATATATTATGTAAACAAAAACTTGTATCTTGTATAAAATAGTTATTTCAAGTAAAAAAAAAAATATGGTTTTCATTTTAGCTTTAGTTATAGTTTTAATAATCTATAATAACCCTGGTACAGAGCTACATCACTTTCCTGAACAGAATGAACACTTTCACGTCTTATTTTGGGCCAAAAACAAAGAATTCATCACAATCGGAATTATGGATATTTTATAATAATTCTAATTATGTAATTAGCTGATGCTATACTCTCCATGTTCAAGGCTACATTTTAATCTTATGGCTGGAATCATGTTTTTGTGTTTTGTACTGGCCGTATTCAAATAAATTAATAATACTGAACTTAAAAAAATGAATGCATTACAGTAATGAGATTTTGAGGATAAATTGTGTTTAATTGTCATAATCTTAAATAAATCTTAAAGGGATATTTCACCATAATTTCTTCAACCTCATGTTGCTCCAAATATGGTCCCCATTGACTTCCATAATATCTCTTTCTGTATTGTTTAGCCCCCAACATTCTTCAAACTCTCTTCTTTTGTGCTCAACGGAAGAAAGAAACCGGTTTGGACCAACATGAGGGAGAGTGAATTATTACAGAATTTACATTTTTGTGTGAACTTTATCTTTAAGTTTTTAAAAAAAGTGTCCCTGGAGCACAAACGCAGTCATACAGGTATATTTGTAGCAATATACAACAATACATTAACACTCACAAATGTGCTCTCTGTAACTCCTCTTTGTGTTGTATTGTGTGCTGAACGTGTTTGTCTCCTTCAGAACACGGAGCGGGTTCGAGAGCGTTTGTGGGAGGATCACTTCACCGAGTTCGGGCGAGGGCGTTCACATGTTCCGCACGGATCAGATCCGTAAGCTGGTGTCGCTGGGGATCCCCGAGTCTCTGCGCGGAGAGCTGTGGCTCAACTTCTCCGGTGAGAGATGGAAAGAGAGAAGCTGACACAGAGCAAGAGAAAGTCACTTCCATGATGTGTTTACTCGTTCTATATTGGTCCAGACTCACTTCCCCTTCTGGCGCAGATGCTCATATCAACACGCTTATTTAGTTATTAACGTGAATCATCTGCTCCTCATACACAGTCTGTGCTCTCAAGAGCCTCATCACATGCTGCACTGTTATGTAACTCATTACTGAAATGATTTAAATGAAAACTTAAAATACAAAGTCACAATTTTGAGATATAAACTCACATTTCTGAGAAAAGGCAAGTCACCTTTATTTATAGTGCTTTTAACCATACAGATTGTCAAAGCAGCTTTACAGTATCAAATAGGAAAATAGTGTGTCAAAAAAGTCTCCATTTATATCACACAATTCAGATTGTGAGATGAAAAAGTCTCAATATCCTTTCATTAGTTCTTTCAGTGTCAGAAACAGTCTTCACATCATTCTGAAGCGTGTGTAATCTCTGTATCTGGTCTCTCAGACGTGTGGTTTGTGTGTAATCTCTGTATCTGGTCTCTCAGACGTGTGTGTTTGTGTAATCTCTGTATCTGGTCTCTCAGACGTGTGTGTTTGTGTGTAATCTCTGTATCTGGTCTCTCAGACGTGTGTTTGTGTGTAATCTCTGTATCTGGTCTCTCAGACGTGTGTGTTTGTGTGTAATCTCTGTATCTGGTCTCTCAGACGTGTGTGTTTGTGTGTAATCTCTGTATCTGGTCTCTCAGATGCGTGTGTTTGTGTGTAATCTCTGTATCTGGTCTCTCAGACGTGTGTGTTTGTGTGTAATCTCTGTATCTGGTCTCTCAGACGTGTGTGTTTGTGTGTAATCTCTGTATCTGGTCTCTCAGACGTGTGTTTGTGTGTAATCTCTGTATCTGGTCTCTCAGACCGTGTGTGTTTGTGTGTAATCTCTGTATCTGGTCTCTCAGACGTGTGTGTTGGTGTGTATCTCTGTATTCGGGTCTCTCAGACGGTGTGTTTGTGTGTATCTCATGTATCTGGTCTCTCAGGACGTGTGTGTTTGTGTGTAATCTCTGTATCTGGTCTCTCAGGACGTGTGTGTTTGTGTGTAATCTCTGTATCTGGTCTCTCAGACGTGTGTGTTTGTGTGTAAATCTCTGTATCTGGTCTCTCGAACGTGTGTGTTTGTGTTGTAATCTTCTTTATCTGGTCTCTCAGACGTGTGTGTTGTGGTAAATCTCTGTATCTGGTCTCTCAGACGTGTGTGTTTGTGTGTAATCTCTGTATCTGGTCTCTCAGAACGTGTGTGTTTGTGTGTAATCTCGTGTATCTGGTCTCTCAGACGTGTGTGTTTGTGTGTAATCCTCTGTATCTGGTCTCTCAGACGTGTGTGTTTGTGGTAATCTCTGTATCTGGTCTCTCAGCGTGTGTGTTTGTGTGTAATCTCTGTATCTGGTCTCTCAGACGTGTGTGTGTTTGTGTGTAATCTCTGTATCTGGTCTCTCAGACGTGTGTGTTTGTGTGTAATCTCTGTATCTGGTCTCTCAGACGTGGTGTTTGTGTGTAATCTCTGTATCTGGTCTCTCAGACGTGTGTGTTTTGTGTGTAATCTCTGTATCTGGTCTCTCAGACGTGTGTGTTTGTGTGTAATCTCTGTATCTGGTCTCTCAGACGTGTGTGTTTGTGTGTAATCTCTGTATCTGGTCTCTCAGACGTGTGTTTGTGTGTAATCTCTGTATCTGGTCTCTCAGACGTGTGTGTTTGTGTGTAATCTCTGTATCTGGTCTCTCAGACGTGTGTGTTTGTGTGTAATCTCTGTATCTGGTCTCTCAGACGTGTGTGTTTGTGTGTAATCTCTGTATCTGGTCTCTCAGACGCGTGTGTTTGTGTGTAATCTCTGTATCTGGTCTCTCAGACGTGTGTGTTTGTGTGTAATCTCTGTATCTGGTCTCTCAGACGTGGTGTTTGTGTTATCTCTGTGTCTGGTCTCTCAGCCGTGTGTGTGTGTGTGTAAGCGTCTGTATCTGGTCTCTCAGACGAGTGTGTGTTTGTGTGTAATCCTCTGTATCTTGGTCTCCAGACGTGTGTGGTTTGCGTGTAATCTCTGTATCTGGTCTCTCAGACGTGTGTGTTTGTGTGTGAATCTCTGTTCTGGTCTCTCAGACTTGTGTGTTTGTGTGTAATCTCTGTATCTGGTCTCTCAGACTGTGTGTGTTTGTGGTGTAATCTCTGTATCTGGTCCTCAATCAGACGTGTTGTTTTGTGTAATCTCTGTATCTGGTCTCTCAGACGTGTGTGTTTGTGTGTATCTCTGTATCTGGTCTCTCAGACGGGTGTGTTTTGTGTGTAATCTCTGTATCTGGTCTCTCAGACGTTGTGTTTGTGTGTAAAATCTCTGTATCTGGTCTCTCAGACGTGTGTGTTTTGTGTGTAATCTCTGTATCTGGTCTCTCAGACGAGTGGTGTTTGTGTGTAATACTCTGTATCTGGTCCTCAGACGTGTGTGTTTGTGTGTAATCTCTGTATCTGGTCTCTCAGACGTGTGTGTTTGTGTGTAATCTCTGTATCTGGTCTCTCAGACGTGTGTGTTTGTGTGTAATCTCTGTATCTGGTCTCTCAGACGTGTGTGTTTGTGTGTAATCTCTGTATCTGGTCTCTCAGACGTGTGTGTTGTTGTGTAATCTCTGTATCTGGTCTCTCAGACGTGTGTGTTTTGCTGTTAATCTCTGTATCTGGTCTCTCAGACGTGTGTGTTGTGTGTAATCTCTGTATCTGGTCTCTCAGGACGTGTGTGTTTGTGTGTAATCTCTGTAATCTGGTCTCTCAGACGTGTGTGTTTGGTGTAATCTCTGTATCTGGTCTCTCAGACGTGTGTGTTTGTGTGTAATCTCTCTGTATCTGGTCTCTCAGACGTGTGTGTTTGTGTGTAATCTCTGTATCTGGTCTCTCAGACGTGTGTGTTTGTGTGTAATCTCTGTATCTGGTCTCTCAGACGTGTGTGTTTGTGTGTAATCTCTGTATCTGGTCTCTCAGACGTGTGTGTTTGTGTGTAATCTCTGTATCTGGTCTCTCAGACGTGTGTGTTTGTGTGTAATCTCTGTATCTGGTCTCTCAGACGTGTGTGTTTGTGTGTAATCTCTGTATCTGGTCTCTCAGACCGTGTGTGTTTGTGTGTAATCTCTGTATCTGGTCTCTCAGACGTGTGTGTTTGTGTGTAATCTCTGTATCTGGTCTCTCAGACGTGTGTGTTTGTGTGTAATCTCTGTATCTGGTCTCTCAGACGTGTGTGTTTGTGTGTAATCCTCTGTATCTGGTTCTCTCAGACGTGTGTGTTGTGTTGTAATCTCTGTATCTGGTCTCTCAGACGTGTGTGTTTGTGTGTAATCTCTGTATCTGGTCTCTCCAGACGTGTGTGTTTGTGTGTAATCTCTGTATCTGGTCTCTCAGACGTGTGTGTTGTGTGTAATCTCTGTATCTGGTCTCTCAGACGGGTGTGTTTGGTGTAATCTCTGTATCTGGTCTCTCAGACCGTGTGTGTTTGTGTGTAATCTCTGTATCTGGTCTCTCAGAGACGTGTGTGTTTGTGTGTAATCTCTGTATCTGGTCTCTCAGACGTGTGTGTTTGTGTGTAATCTCTGTATCTGGTCTCTCAGACGTGTGTGTTTGTGTGTAATCTCTGTATCTGGTCTCTCGGACGTGTGTGTTTGTGTGTAATCTCTGTATCTGGTCTCTCAGACGTGTGTGTTTGTGTGTAATCTCTGTGTATCTGGTCTCTCAGACGTGTGTGTTTGTGTGTAATCTCTGTATCTGGTCTCTCAGACGTGTGTGTTTGTGTGTAATCTCTGTATCTGGTCTCTCGGACGTGTGTGTTTGTGTGTAATCTCTGTATCTGGTCTCTCAGACGTGTGTTTGTGTGTAATCTCTGTATCTGGTCTCTCAGACGTGTGTTTGTGTGTAATCTCTGTATCTGGTCTCTCAGAACGCGTGTGTTTTGTGTGTAATCTCTGTATCTGGTCTCTCAGACGTGTGTGTTTGTGTGTAATCTCTGTATCTGGTCTCTCAACGAGTGTGTTTGTGTGTAATCTCTGTATCTGGTCTCTCAGACGTGTGTGTTTTGTGTAATCTCTGTATCTGGTCTCTCGACGTGTGTGTTTGTGTGTAATCTCTGTATCTGGTCTCTCAGACGTGTGTTTGTGTGTAATCTCTGTATCTGGTCTCTCACGTGTGTTTTGTGTGTAATCTCTCTATCTGGTCTCTCAGACGTGTGTGTTTGTGTGTAATCTCTGTATCTGGTCTCTCAGACGTGTGTTTGTGTGTAATCTCTGTACTGGTCTCTCAGACGTGTGTGTTTGTGTGTAATCTCTGTATCTGGTCTCTCAGACGTGTGTGTTTGTGTGTAATCTCTGTATCTGGTCTCTCAGACGTGTGTGTTTGTGTGTAATCTCTGTATCTGGTCTCTCAGACGCGTGTGTTTGTGTGTAATCTCTGTATCTGGTCTCTCAGACGTGTGTGTTTGTGTGTAATCTCTGTATCTGGTCTCTCAGACGCGTGTGTTTGTGTGTAATCTCTGTATCTGGTCTCTCAGACGTG
The DNA here is from genome assembly GCA_003573665.1 of Oxygymnocypris stewartii. Lineage (NCBI taxonomy): Eukaryota > Metazoa > Chordata > Actinopteri > Cypriniformes > Cyprinidae > Oxygymnocypris > Oxygymnocypris stewartii. Next base: position 11,651 of record QVTF01010676.1, on the reverse strand, counting down.
TGTGTTTGTGTGTAATCTCTGTATCTGGTCTCTCAGACGCGTGTGTTTGTGTGTGATCTCTGTATCTGGTCTCTCAGACGTGTGTGTTTGTGTGTAATCTCTGTATCTGGTCTCTCAGACGTGTGTGTTTGTGTGTAATCTCTGTATCTGGTCTCTCAGACGCGTGCTCCTCGCTGGCAGCTCATCCCAGCTACTACACGGATCTGCTGGAGAAATGCCGAGGAGAAACCAGCACCGCTACAGAGGAGATCGAGCGCGACCTGCACCGCTCGCTGCCGGAGCATCCAGCCTTCCAGAACGAGACGGGGATCTCCGCGCTGCGCCGCGTGCTGACCGCGTACGCCTTCAGAAACCCCGCCATCGGCTACTGCCAGGTGCACGATCATAATATAGATCAGCGGCCTCATGCACTCATTATCATTGAGTGGGCACAACTGTTTATACAGTTGACGACTGTATAACTGATTTAGGCTTATGTTTTATTTATTTAAAAATTCTTATTCTAAATATTCCCAAACGTGATAACTATATAGATTCTCAGATATGGGTAAGTAAATGCATTTTGCACTTTATAGATGGTTTAATCTACATTTAGATTGTATAATGTCGAAATTCGAAGCGAAAACCCAATGTTTTACTGAAACTAGAAACACAGATTGACTCTCGGCCAGCAGGGGGGCGCTTCAAGCGCTTTCATGGTTACCGTCACATGTTTGACTCGATTCTCAACTGGCTCGCGGTTACTCGTTACAACCCCTACTGGTCAGATAGATGAAGCGTGATGATTTTGTGTGTGTTTTCTGCAGTCCATGAACATCCTGGCATCTGTGATGCTCTTGTACACTAAAGAGGAGGAAGCGTTCTGGCTGCTGGTCACTGTGTGTGAGCAGATGCTGCCCGACTACTTCAACCGCAGGGTCATCGGTGTGTGTGCTGCACAGTCACTCTACAACACCATTCACTTCACTTAGAGACAGATTCAGACACTCACGAACACACATACACACACACACACACTCACACACTCACACACTCACTCATGAACACACACACACACACACACACTCACTCACACATGAACACACACATACACACACACACACACTCACTCACTCATGAACACACACACACACTCACTCACTCACTCATGAACACACTCTCTCACACACACGCGCACACACACACACACACACACTCACTCATGATCACGCACACACACGCACACACACACACACACACACTCACTCATGATCACACACACACACACCACACACACACACACACACTCACTCATGATCTCACACACACACACACACCACACACACACACACACACTCACTCATGATCACACACACACACACACACACACACACACACACACACTCTCATGAACACACTCTCTCACACACACTCATGAACACACATACACACACACTCACTCACTCACTTACACACACACTCATGATCACACACGCACACACTCATGATCACACACACACACACACTCATGATCACACACCACACACACACACACACACACACACGCACACTATGAACACAGACACACACACACTCATGATCACACACGCACACACACACACATGATCACACACACTCATGATCACACACACACACACACACTGTCTCATGAACACACTCTCTCACACACACACTCATGATCACACACACACACACACACACACGCACACACACTACACACACACGCACACACGACACACACACACACACACACACACACTATCACACACATAAACAGACACAGACACACACACACACACAAACACACATAAACAGACACACACGCACACACACTATCACAGACACACGCACACACACACACACACACACGCACACACACACTATCACACACACGCACACAGACCCACACACACGTATATGCACAGTCGGTTCCCCTCGGCTCTTCCTGAAGCGTGTGTGTGTGTAGCGCTGCTGATGTCACTTCCTGTCTGCAGGAGCTCAGGTGGATCAGTCGGTGTTGGAGGAGCTGATCCGCGAGCGTCTGCCGGAGCTGTCCGAGCGTGTTCCTGACCTCTCTCCGCTGGCATCGGCGTCGCTCACGTGGTTCCTGACGCTGTTCCTGAGCGTGGTGCCGTTCCGCAGCGCTCTGTGTGTCCTGGACTGCTTCTTCTACCACGGCGTCAGAGCCGTCTTCCAGATCGCACTAGCGGTGCTGGACGCGAAACACGGCCGAGCTGAGCAGCTGCAGCGACGACGGTCACGCGCTCATGATCCTGTCCAGGTCATCCTCAAACCAACCAGTCCGAAGGGTCAACGAGGCTAATTAATGTGGCCTGTCAGATCAATTAACACATTAATCATGAATCATTATTTCAGATCTAATGCTTTTCATTAACATGTAGCAATATACGTAATAATGTCATTAATCATTAAATAATTCATATGCACCAATATTTAACAATTTTCACTTATATGCACCAATATTTCATATTTCATATTTTAATTAATATGCACCAATATTTCATATTTAATATTTTAATTAATATGCACCAATATGTAATATGTAATCATTTGTATTAATATGCACCAATATGTAATATTTTACAGTTTCATTAATCATTACATATTTAATTGAATCATGTTAATTGACATGCAACAGTATTTCATATTTAATAATTTAATGAATCATAAAACTTTTCATATTTAATAATTTTAATTTATATGCACCACTATCATAATCAGTATTTTCATTAATTATTAAATATCTAATTTAATTATTTTAATTTGTATGCACCAATTTTTCATATTTAAACATGTCATATTCAATCAGTTTCATTATTATGCACCAATATCTCATATTTAATTATTTTAATTTATATGCACCAATATTTCATATTTAGTATTTTTCATGTAAATGCACCAATATTTCATATTTAGTATTTTTCATTAATATGTCATATTATTTATTTATATGCAGCACTATAACAATACATACCCGTAAACGGTAATATTTACCTGCAGATATTTACATAAACACTTAAATATGAATAATACAGAGATACTTGAGTGATCGTTTCTGAGCAATGATGATGATGCAATCAGCTCGTTCTCTGTTTATTATAGTGATGCTTAAACGATCTGCAGGACAAATAAACCCGTTATAGTTCTGGTGATAATGAATATGAATCTGATGCTCGGTGAGGTTATGATTTATGATTTGATGTGTCATTAGTTTCCTGGAGCAGGTCAGACACGAGGAGGACTCAGACGTTTGTCCTGAAGACGCAGGAGCTTCTCCTCATCTGAACATCACCACGCTCATCACTGACGCGTACGAGGTGTGTGTGTGTGAGTGTCTGTCTGTCTGTCTGTCTGTCTGTGTGTCTGTGAGAGTGTGTGTGAGAGTGTGTGTGAGTGTCTGTCTGTCTGTCTGTCTGTTTCTGTGTGTGTGTGTCTGTCTGTCTGTGTGTGTGTGTGTGTGTGTCTGTCTGTGTCTATGTGTGTGTGTGTGTGTGTGTCTGTGTGTGTCTGTCTGTCTGTGTCTGTCTGTGTGTGTGTGTGTGTGTGTCTGTGTGTGTGTGTGTGTCTGTCTGTCTGTGTGTGTGTGTGTGTGTGTGTGTGTGTGTGTGTGTGTGTCTGTGTCTATGTGTGTGTGTGTGTGGGTGTCTGTGTCTGTCTGTGTGTGTCTGTGTCTATGTGTGTGTGTGTCTGTGTGTGTCTGTTCTGTCTGTTCTGTCTGTGTGTGTGTGTGTGAGTGTCTGTGTGTGTCTGTGTCTATGTGTGTGTGTGTGTCTGTGTGTGTCTGTCTGTGTCTGTGTGTGTGTGTGTGTGTGGTGTCTGTGTGTGTCTGTGTCTATGTGTGTGTGTGTGTGTGTCTGTCTGTCTGTGTGTCTGTGTCTGTGTGTGTGTGTGTGTGTGGTGTGTGTGTGTGTGTGTGTGTGTGTGTGTGAGAGTGTGTGAGGGTCTGTGTGTGTGGGTGTGTCTGTCTGTGTGTGATGGGTCTGTCTGTCTGTGTCTGTGTCTGTGTGTGTGTGTGTGTGTGTGTGAGGGTCTGTCTGTCTGTCTGTCTGTCTGTGTCTGTGTCTGCAAACTAGACGCCGTTTTGAATCAAAATATGTCATTTATGTGAATCGTCTAGATCTAAAGAGTGG
>QVTF01010676.1:0-2500 GCA_003573665.1 Oxygymnocypris stewartii | reverse complement strand
TGAGACAGAGAGTGTGTGTGAGAGTGTGTGTGAGACAGAGAGTGAGTGTGTGTGAGACAGAGAGTGTGTGTGAGACAGAGAGTGTGTGTGTGTGTGAGACAGAGAGTGAGTGTGTGTGAGACAGAGAGTGTGTGTGAGACAGAGAGTGTGTGTGTGAGACAGAGAGTGAGTGTGTGTGAGAGAGAGTGTGCGTGTGTGAGAGAGAGTGTGCGTGTGTGAGAGAGAGTGTGTGTGTGTGTATGTGTGTGTGTGGTGTGTGTATGAGTGTGTATGAGAGAGAGTGTGTGTGTGTGTGTGAGAGAGTGTGTATAAGTGTGTGTGAGAGTGAGTGTGTGTGTGTGTGTGTGAGAGTGAGTGTGTATGCGTGTATATGTGAGAGTGTGTGTGTGTGTGTGTGTGTGTGCGCGTGCGTAATGATGTCTTCTCGTGTGTGTGCAGGAGAAAAGAAGAGTTATGAAGAGCAGCTGCAGCAGATGCTTCTGGACCTGAGTCGAGGGAAGGAGAAGAACGAGGAGAAGGCGCTTCCTCACATGAACCAGGTGAAGCTTCAGTGTGTGTAACACCAGAGTTCAGACTGCGTTCGTCTGTCACACTCACTCACGCTTTTCCACTGCATGGTACGGTACGGCTCAGTTCGGGTCGGTTTGCGTTTCCACTGCAGTTTAGTACCGCTTTAGAGTGGGCGGGATTATTCACGCGTCGTTATAATTGCGCCGCCTCTACTGCCATGACATCATCGTAAACGCGCCACAAACAAACTCACAACAAAGAAAGGAGACGGAATAGTGTTCTTCATTCTCGGCATGTGGATGTGTTTAACAGCAATGGAGAGGTCTGTGAGAACGCTTGGGATAACTACTGTTTAGAGCTGGAGACAAAAATATAATAAAAAAAGTATAATAATTCCAGGTTTGCTGCACTATTATATATCAATATGGCTATAAAATGATTATTGTTATAATAATAATTGTTGTTGTTATTGATTGTAATATTTCACTATAAAATAAAAAGAAATTGAGGATTAAAAATGATTTTATATTTAGAACTGTACGATTACAAAACTAATATTTGTCTTAACTTTTTCATTTTCAAACATTAAACCATACATTTTTTATTTTGACAGAAAATTGCAATAACTAAAATATATATATAAAAATGACTAAATACAAATAAAATAATATTACTGTTGTAATATTTCACTGTAAAATAAAAAATATAAAAAAGTTTTTACATTTCCAAATATTAAAATACAAAACTAATATTTGTCTTACTTTTCAAATATTAAACCATCACATTTTATTTTGACAATATTTTAATACTTGATTTTCTTAAAAAAATACATATAAATTTCTAAATGTAAATAAATATCACTATTGTAATATTTCATAAAAAAATCAAGTATTAAAATAATAGTATTTTACATTTACAAATATCATATTACAACACTAATATTTATTTCTTCATTTTTAAATATTAAACCATCAAACTTTTTTATTTTGATGGAAATCAATGTCGTTTTCAAGTATAAATATTTTTGAATCATGATGCATTTACTTTACAGTTAATATTAGATATTAATATTAAAAATAGTTTTTTGAAAAACTGAATTCAGAGGCTAAACAAGATGTTTGTTCTTGTGCCATTGGCAGATATTTTTGCTCGTTTTAATCAAAAAAAACCAAAAAAACATTTAACATGAATATTTCTTGTCAAGTAAATGCATCCCGATTCACTGTCGAGATATTTATTCCAGACGGCGGACCGCGAGCTGCTGGTGTGTAACGAAGCTCTCTCTCTCTCTCTCTCTCTCTTGCTGTGTTCTGTCCCGCAGCACCAGTTCATCCAGTTCTGTAAGACGCTCTACAGCATGTTTCAGGGCGATCCGGGCGAGGCCGAGCTCTTCCAGGCCATCGGCACCGTGACCAGCCTCGTGCTGCAGATCGGAGAGGCCCGGAGCCAGAGCCGGAGCGAGGAGCACTGGTCAGCAAGCCTCGAGCAGATCCTGGCCTCTTTACTGACCGAGCAAGTGCTGGTCATCTTCCTGGAGCGGCCCGTGGAGCTGAGCGCTAGAATCAGCGCCGCCAAGCCCCGGCAGTATCAGGAGCGCGCCGGGCTGCTGACGATCCGACCCTGAGACCCATGATGCCGCGGGGGTGAGCCGGACTCCTCTCAGCTGACGTATTCCAGCGCGTCACGCTCAGATTAGTTCATCTCAAAATTACAATTCTGTTATTAATTACTCTCGTGGTTACAACCCCATAAGAGCTTCGTTCAGAACATTTCTGGTGAAGTCCGAGAGCTCTCCTAACGCCGCATAGACGGCAACACAACTGAAATATTCCCAGAAACGCAGTATTACAGTCCATCAGTGGCTCAAAAATATCAATTCACTCAACCATTTTTTCTCCTGAGTTACGCTGTACGCAATTCTAGAGTAACGCCTACGCACGCTTTCGCCCGAGCGTAAAACAACGATACGCAGATTACGTTCACTCGCGCG
>QVTF01010675.1:0-20590 GCA_003573665.1 Oxygymnocypris stewartii | reverse complement strand
GATCTGGATACTGGACTGGTGACTGCAGTGATCTCTGATCTGGATCGGCACTGGATCGGGTGCTACGGTGGACCTCGGTCATAAGAAAGAAAAAGACTAATATTAGCGTAGATGTCAATCTTCTTATGATGTAACTAGTACATGTGTTTTATGGGAAGTGTTCCCGGTTCCGGTTGACCTAATTAATGCAGCCTAACAATCCTTTAACGGAAGTGTATGCCAGGTTAAATAGATGGGTCTTTAATCTAGATTAAACTGACAGAGTGTGTCTGCCTCCCGAACAGTGTTGGGTAGATCGTTCCAGAGTTTGGGCGCTAAATAGAAAAAGGTTCTGCTGCCGGCAGTTGATTTTGATATTCTAGGTATTATCAAATGGCCAGAGTTTTAAGATCGTAGCGGACGTGGAGGACTATAATGCGATAAGAGCTCGCTCAAGTACTGAGTTGCTAAACCATTCAGGGCTTTATAAGTAATTAACAAGATTTTAAAATCTATTCGATGTTTAATAGGGAGTCGTAATAGGATCACAGCAATTTCATATTCAGTCTGGACAGACAAATTACCTGATGCTGGAATGTGTCTGGATCTGATCTGTAGTGAATGAGTTCAACAAGCCCAAACTAGCATCTCTGTGTATAATTCCCTGTGGATGCGTGGCAAACACAGGTTTGAGATAATTGTAAAGTGTAGCTAGTTAAATGTGTCACAGCTCATGCTCCTGACAGCTGCTCTAGTGTGAGTAAGAGTTTCGTAAGCGTGAGTCAGTGCACAGCCGCTACTGAGGGCTTCACCTGTGTTATGTCAGCAGCAACACTTCTCCACTGACCCTTCATCACTTCATTACTGACAACAGTCTGCTTTGGATGGAAATTAGTAATTACTAGCTTTGATTTGAATGGTTTGCTGTGTCGAGCTGTTTATTCCAGAGCTATACAAAAAGGTGTCATAAAATGTAAATGTCACAAATGCGTTTATGTTGTTGACATCTGAAGCAGAATGTGAAATTACAAACTAAGATTCCTTGATTTCTTAACAGACTAATACATTTCCCCTTATTTCACAACCTCCTCCAGGTAGCTAAATGATTTCACATTTCTTTCCAAGCATTTTTTATGAAATGTGGATTTAGGGTCACGTAAAGTTCAAGTAAAGTTCACACTAGTGTACCCTGAAATAAATTACACATAAATTATAATAATCCATTGGCATTTCTCTTTCAAAACGCTTTGTGCAATTTTCCACCTTAACTGGTATGTTATTGTAGCACAACCATTTTCTTTTGCTTGTTACAAAAACTTGTTTTATATATCTTTTCCTCATAATGGAGTTGAAATAATGAGGTTAAGGACAAGTGGAAAGACCATAAGAAATACTTTTCAGTCTGCATGTGGTCACAAATACTTTACAGAGATTAAACTATTATTAACATAAAGGGATGTAACGGTTAAAAAAAATAAGTTGGGACCCATGACAAATTGTACATATTCTCAGAACACATTTAACATAAGTAAATATTGAAAAGGCTAATGTTGTGTAAGCTATTCGGTATTGTTATGCTGTAACCAGGCAGTCTCAAACATGTTTTCACAGCCGAACTGCTTAACATACTTAAAGTAAGTTTAATATTTAAATTATTTTAAAGACATATTTGCATGTTCTGCATGGTTGTCTGCTGCCGGTGAAGGGTCGCACAAAATGCAAGTAAACAGATTAAATATCTAGTCTTTTTTTTTTGGTAAGTGTTTTATTTTGATTATTTATTAAAATAAATCATTGTTTTATTTTTAACATATTTATATAAAGAGAGCCGCACAAAAGAGCTGCCATTATTTCGTCATATATAGCAATTGAACTGTGATATGGCATGTCATTTCATGTCTAATAATGATACTGCTGAGACATCCAAACACAAAGAATGAAGAACACTCATACTGCTAAATGGAAATGGACACTCACACTTAGTTCACTCTTTACAAGCACCAACTAACACTACAAGTTGCAATACAATTCTTTTTGCATTCAGTTATTCATATTGAAATCCTTAAGCGTAACATGTCAAATCCTTTTGGCAGAATATCAATGAAATTGACAAAAACATATCAGAAATTATGCAAGTGGGAAGCAAATGATCAGTATTAGTTGCGTTTTGATAGGATATACAGTATATAGCTATTTTAGTTTTATTTATTAATTGTGCAACCCCCATTTGTTTTATTTTAATGTTATATATTCAATTTAATTAATTATTTGCTTTTCAATACAAATTGAAAAAATCACACAAATATCTATTTCAAAACCCACCGTTTGGGAAATCCTGGTATAAACTATTAAAATGTAATGGCTAATAATGAGGGCTCGGAAGTCTGATATTCTGACAAAAAAACACTGGTCTAACTTTATTTTAAGATCCAATTATCGCCATTAACAAATCATTACCTACGACTTTTATCTCAAGTAACTCCTAATTTGCTGCTTATTAATAGTTAGTAAGTTAGTTGTTAAGTTTAGGTATTGGGTGGGATTAGGGACGTAGAATATGATCATGCAGAATATGTGCTGTATAAGTATGCTAATAAACAATTAATAGTAAGAATCGGCCCCTAAACTAAAGTGTTAGCTAAAAACTAAATTAAATAAATGTTAATGTAATAAGATTAGATTTGCTAACATTAGTTAGAGTTGTAAGTCATTGGAAGCCACACAGCAGCTGTTGTCCCGGAGCAACCGTCTGTATAACACATCTCAGAGATCATTGAAATGTGCCCGCGGTTATCTTCATTTAAACACCTCTTGAATGGCCCAGTTCTCTTCCTTTGCATCTCCACAGCTGGACTTAAAATAACAACAGTCTCTCCTATAGTTTATAATTAAACCCCAAAGTTCCAAGAAAATTCAGGCTAAAGGAATTGAGTTCATTAGGAATGAATTAAACACAAGTGTCAGAGAAACTGAAGAATGTCTTATGGCGCAATAAAGCGCTGCCAGGACCGGACGCTCAGCCCTCGTCGCCCACGTTTCTACCATAATAACGTGACAGAGTGATTTTGTCTTTGCATTCCCCTCTCATACAACAGCGTACACCCCCTTCCTCACATCCAGATGTGGTGTCTGGACAGACAGGGCCAATATAAACAGGCCTGTTAGGTGTCCGGCGGCCCAGTTTGTCTCATTCGTGGCTCTCTATCAGACGGCTGGAATCAAGCTCTAAACTCATTTCCTGTCTGAGTCATCGCAGGCCTCAGGGCCTTCAGAAAGAAGGTCTCACGGTCTCATCTTGATGCCCCCTGCCACATTGCACATCAGATTTGCCTTGATAGACAAGGATATTTTATATTTGATTGGATTCATTCCATGTAAGGGGATGAAAGATGACATTCTGATGATAATCTGGATTTAATGGCACCACTCAGAAATATTATCATCATTCAAAGCCACTGTATTTAACAGATTAAAATTTGAGCCACAGCAAGGTTAGATGGTCTCCAGGCAGACAGAACTGTGGTTCCTCTGACTTTAGTTTTGAGTAGGCAGGCCTATTGACTTAAAATCTGGTCCTTATTGCAGGTTTTTGTTTTGGCCAAGAAGCACCTACTTAGACAGGAAAAGATTATCTGACACGTAAAGCAACCAACTGCACACAGTGCTGGGTAGTGACTGATTATATGTTGGATTTCATAATCCGATTCCAAAAACGTGTAACGATTCCACTGGAGGGGAGTGTAGTGAGAACCCAAATGCAGCTTTATTTAACTCCAAAAAGTGACCAAACAATAAACAAAGACTTGTCTTGAAATAGAGTTGAGTTGAGTTGAGTTGAGTTGAGTTGAGTTGAGTTGAGTTGGCATGAACAGACTGGGCATAAACAAAAACAAGAACTCACCAACAGAGGTACAATGACAATACTCGACATCAGACAAGGGCAAACAGGAGGGCTATAATTACTAAACAATTAGGGTCACATGACAAAACCTACCAATGAGAACCAAGACACATGACTAGGACAACCAATGAGAACATGACATACTGAAAAAAAGGAACAATAGCAGGATCACATGAGGGCAAGGGAACCACATGACTAGACAGGAACCATGACTAAGACAAAATAAAAGACATGAAAACAGTAAACATGAAACAAAACCAGTGTGACAAACTTGTACTTGTGATTGTATTACATTTTAAAATACTCGTATTCAGACTACAGTTACATTATTGATTACTTGATTACATATTTCCTGTATAAATATATCCTATTTAAATTAATGTGATGAGCAAGTTAGGTCAAAAGTAATCTAAAAGTAATCAAAAAGTAATTCAATTATGTATAATGTAATATATTACATTACTGTTCTACATTTTTTGTGTTTTTCATCGACATGCAATCATCCTCACTGAAAGCAATGCAGTATTCTTTAGCTCGATGGACTAAATCTGAAATCTTGTATACGTTTCAATAAAAAAATTGAATAAACTGATAGAAATTTCGATTTCTTGCCACTAAAAAAAATCAGCACTCTGCTGCTTTTTACTTTAATTCCTTGTGTCCTGCTCTTGCTTTAATTTTCCTCTCAGACAGAAGCTGGCCATTTCAGCCAGCTCTTTATGTGCATCTGAAGGAACGTGGAAGGAAAGACCGATGCTAAAATGGCTTTGATTCAGTTATGTAATTTGTATTTCTTCTAAGAGAATTACTTGACACAATGTTTGTCAGCAAGTCCATCTCACTTCCATTAGTTTCACAGTGAAGCGTCTGTTAAACTAATGGCACACTTGCATAGTTATCGTCCTCATGCAAATCATGGTAGATGCTAGGATGCATACACGGAAGCTCACGGAGCCGGTGCTGATGGTTTATGCAGCTGTTCTGAGCTTAAACTTTACTCACATTATTAACCCAGATGCTGCAAGCGAGGACTAAACCAGCATGATACATCAGATGCAGGCAAACCACTAATTATATGAGAAACAGCACAGAGTCTCTGCCAAAAATACTAATCTAATTTGTGAACGGGAGCATGACACAGGATGAGCTAAAAATAGGGTCATCGGGATATTTTCTCATCTGCTAAAGGAAAAGGAAGCGTTCTTTTTTAAATCATTTTCCAAATGGACTCAAGATGTCAGCGTGACATGCAGGCGATGAATAAGGCATTGTGAGGGTGCGAGGTTTCTTCTAGAGTGAGGTTTTATTGAGTTACGTGTGGAGTGGGTGAATTCAATCTACTCGGAGGTTTTGTTTGTGTTTCATTGTTAAATGTTTGAAGCACCTTAAGGAGATACGCACTGCGGATTTTCAAAGGTGCCTTCCGTTTCTGTGGAGTACTGTGAAAAAAATATATATTTCATGGAATATTAACACAGAACAGAGATGCAGATTGTAAAGGGTCGGCTTTGTGGCAGGAAAGGGTCAAAACTATATTTCAGTTGTGTTTGCCAAGTCAAGCATCACTATTATAAGTGCTTTTAGTTAGGGTTAGTGATTTAAACAAACTCTTTTAAGTACTCGTTTAAGTACTTCAGCCGTCCCGCACCATTTGTGCATGAATGAATGATATTTCATTTTGTGTGGCTTGTTGTGCTATTACTTTTCTAAATACTCAGATGTATGGTTATTACCATGTGGCTCGTTAAAAAAATCCCTTAGACTTAGACTGAAGAAGAGACTTGAGCCATATATCAAGAGAACAGATTATTGCAGAGACTTTTGATTTTGGTTATTACAATCCATGTATGTTATAATTCCCTTTATAACAACTATGCTATGAAAAGCTCAGGACACCCTCCTCCGGAAAACAACATTCAAAACGTTGCAAAAGTTTTGCATTAAAAGGTGAGAAATAATAGCATATCAAACTCAATGCAGCTCTCAAGATATAAATCTTAGATCTATATTCTCTTAGCTGAAATTTATGCTGAAACTGTTCCTCCTGAACAACAACAAAAAAGAGTCACAATAACATGTTTTCTTTGTGTCAGATGGCTTTCCCAGACTAATGATCTGTGCAGATTCACATATGGCTTGAGTATCATCACCAGAATGAGCAAAACTCCAGATCTTTTCATCAGATTTAGCAGATTTAGTGGTTAAGGCGTTTGGGCTTGTAAACAGTTCATTGCTCGTTCCAGCCCCATAAATGAATGGCTCATGAGCAAGTGAGATTATGCTTTTGATCAAGACACTAACACAAGCTAAATGCTAAATCAACATACTTCTTATGCACCTGTCCTTATGCAAAAACACCATTCTTCACCACGGTTTTAACCCAGCATAAGTAAAATTGTTCAAAATGTAATAATAAACACTATCAAATATCCCCCTTTTCACATCTTGCTCAAAAACACAGACATAATACTTACATAATAACATTTCAACATTGTTACTCTCCCCATTAAGTCACATGCAAAGCATGCCGGAAATTACAGTTTCAGTTATGTCATCATACCTGAATCATTTTCAAGTAAACATTTTAGATAAATACAATAACTTGGAAGCAAAGACATAAAGTTTATAAGAGAAACATTATTTTGTTGTGTAGATCACATATAACAGGATTTAGTTAATCCGACAAACACTTTATTTTTAAGGACCAATTCTCACTATGTTGTTGCTTATTAGCATGCCAAATATTAGCAAACTGGCTGTTTATTAGTACTTATAAACCACATATTAATGTCTTATTCTGTATGACCAAATTTAAAATCCCTTAGTCTGACCCCATACCTAAACTTACTGTAAAAACTACCTTACTAACTATGAATAAGCAGAAAATTGGGAGTTTATTGAGGGAAGACTCTTAATTAACAGTGAATATGTGTTCTCTATTCTAAAGTGTTACAATTATAATCAATGTTTTCTTTAGACACAAGCCAAAATGTTACTGAATGTAGGTCAGTATTATAATTTTGTCAATATAATTTGTTTTTACAACTTTATTTCACTATAAACAAACACTAAATTAGCAGAAATCTTATTAAGATACAACTAAAAACATTTTGTTTGTCAATATTTAGTTTACCATAAACAAAAGAACTTTATTTTAATGTCCAGTTCTCACTGTTAACAAACCATTAACTACGACTTTTGCCTCAATAAACTCATAATCGGGTATGTAGAATATGGAAATGTAGAATATGTGCTTTATAATTACTAATACACAGCCAGTATGTTAATAATAGGCATACTACTAAGCAACTGGTTAATATAGTGAGAATCTGTCTATATACTGAAATGTTACCAAAAACTGTATTTAAAAAAATGGTTAATTTTATCTTATTTAATTTATTTATTTTTATAGAGACAATTATTTGATTTTGGGCAAACAGAACAAAGATTTTCAGCTAGACCAATGAATAAATGACATGGTTTGTAGTGAGTTCATGGTGCAGTCCTGGAAACAAACTTAACTTGTCCTTGTTGTGTGGCTATAAATAAAGTTTGTGACTCATCATTGAAACCAGCTCACATTCAGGTGCCACTCCCAATTGAGTGTAAACAGTCCCTTTATGTCAAGTTATATTGATAATGTCAAACTTAGCGAACAATTGTGTCTGTATGAATAAAGAAAGTAATGAGGTCACATCACACTTAACAATAACAAACACAATTTCAGCTACAGTGACTACATTCAATAACATCCCCCCGCTAAACTTGACCATATTATGCTATATATATACTATAGTTGTCAGCATGTTTTTTGTTTTTACATTTTGATATGTGTCTGCAGGGTGTTGTGGGGGTTGCCAGAGTGTATTACTGTATTACTACAGTTGCTGTATAGTGCTAAATATTGTTAGCATGTCACTGTGCGATTGCTGGGATGTTCTTGGCTGTTATACAGTAGACGGTTGTTAGGATATTGCAAGGGGTGCTAAAAATGTATATATCCTTTAACAGCAGTAAATCTAAATGCAAAGCAAATTGTCTTAAAACCTAATAATCATGTACTGTCTCCATTTACTGCCTCATGCAACATTTGAACAAACTCAACTTCCTGATGAAACTTGACCTTGGTGAATATATGGTGAGTTTTACCATCAAGCTGAACACTCACGGTGATTGAATGCACCAGAGACGGATGTTGTTTCAGAGCAGAGGTGGCTGAACTGGTTTTACCTGAACAGTTGGTCTGTATAAGTATGCAAACTATGTGTATAGTGTCTTTTGAGAGCAGCGTGTGTAAAATAAACGCAGTCAAGCCGGCACATCGGGCTTGGAGTACTTCACTTTCCCCGGGGAAATCATTCTTCTGACAGTTTCCAATGTGGTCTGCTTTGAGGAATGACTACTATGCGTATGAAGAACAATCAGATATGGGCAGAGATTGATGGTACGTACCGCATATATTGAGAGATTTAAGATGGAAGACGTTGTGCTGTGTACTTACAGAGACACAGAACTATATTTTTTTGGAAATGTGAGGTGTAAGTGGGTTACAGCATGATAAGTCAGCTCTGTGTTTGTAAGTCGTGTAATCTGCAACGGCAGACGGGCCGAGACTTCCTCTCTATTGTCCCGAGGCAGTCCTGGACAATATCAGGATGTCTATCCAAGACTTGTCTTCATTAGATGTTCCCAGTCTCCACAAAGGACATAAAGCTTGTGATCTGAGCATTTCTCCTTAAAGCTGAAGTGTCTTTTTTGTATCCCAGCAGAAGCAACTATAAGTAAGCCATTGGTAGGTTGATTCTGTAAAACTTGTAAACACTAGCTATGTTTCCATACAAAGATTCGAAATAAACTTGCATGCAAAACTGGAATATCGCTTAAAACATTTGCGAATAAAGCACCGTTTCCATCCAACGAGTCAAAGAGAACAAAATCGTCACTTTCTGGTAAACTGGGACTAAATATCTCTAAGAAAACTAGGAGAAGCGACTGAATATAATCATTTTCATATATGATAAATTACTGCTCAGAGCGAGCAGACGTAACACAATAAATGCAGTCATTGCTTTTGGAGGTGGATGCCAGCTGTTTGGGAACGCAGTCGTGTAAGACTGTAAGACTGAAATACTTTGACGACAGGCTTTGCTCAGGCTTTTCAGAATGAACAAAACAACATTATAGATGCTGTGAACGAGATCGGTCTGCTGCTAGTCAAGTTATCCCGTCTCATTGCGCAAAGTCACATGACTTATTCAATGCGCATGGAGTTTGTTCACTAAATGTATTTCCATCGTAGTTTATGGACATTTTTTTCTTATCGGTTAAAAAGTTTATCCTATTCAAATGTGCGCATAAGTGTTTGTGCATTTTAAGAATTTATGCGCATCTTGGCGTTTCCATCCAGAGATTTTACAAAATATGCATAGAAATAGGTGGATAGATAGCTACTATTATGTGAATGTTAGATGGAGTTGACTGTAGAAAGTGTTTTTGTGCTTGGATTTGAGGAGAGCACAGCACAGCTAGAGCACAGCTAGAGCGTTGTGGAAGCCATTTTACACCACTAAATGAAAATGAAAAAGGTGGTTGTGACTTTTTTTCTCACAATTGTGAGTTTATATCATTCAAAACTGAAAAAAGTCAGAACTGCAAGATGTAAACTCGCAATTGAGACAAAAAAGTCAGAATTGTGACAGGTTTGCAAAATTGCTTGTTTGCAGATCTGCCCAAAAATCACGTGTGGTTATATATCAATATGACAAAAAAAGGTGCTTGTTATGGATGAAAAAGCGCATTAAAATCGAACATGATCTGAATTGTTTATGACAGACGGAAGTTTCAGAGGCAGTATGTAAACATGATTGACACAACGTGAGGTCGTATTTATTTTTTTATTTGCGAACATTGCGGATGAGAATTTAGGACTCAGTGTGCAATGACCTTAAATCTCTTCATTTTCAAACATTAACCCATCAGGCTTTTATTTATAAAACTACAGGGAATCGTTGTAGTTTATCCTTTGCTGGCAACAGGTTTATAAACATTTCTTATTACAAATTTGGTGAAATGGTGGTGCACATTGCATTTTCAATTGTACTTTATAAGCGACTCAAAGGAAGAAGGAGCAGAATTTACTGCAAAATGAACTGCTCTGAGACACTGTTCACCATATCGGTAATATTGAATTTATTTGGTTGTTGAAATGTCTGCCTGGTGAAACCACAAGTCAATCACAACAAGATTATTTGAGGTTCCACATCAGTAGCACAAAGTGTGCATGCATTTTTTTTATAATTATTGTTAGGAGTTAGTTGAAATGCACTAATAAGGTATTTAATGATCCTCTGGCTGTATTGTGCTTGAACTGACCTATATAATGGTATTTTAATTCACACACTTGACATGCCAATGTCACAATAAAGAAAGCACATGTTTGGCACGCAAGTTTCCTTTTCCCCTTGTTGGGTTATAAGGTCATGTTTAATGCATTAGAGTCACAGTGATATCAAATGACCCTGTGCTTCCTGTGTGAGCGTGCTCACTAACACACAGTGGGGGTTTGTCACCCAGTCCAATAGGCCAACAATCAAAGACATTTGCCTCTTTTATTCCAGCATGGGAATTCTCTCTTTCTGTGCTGTAGACGTAGGTTTGCCTGTGGGGGATCACTCAATAAATGCTGCTTTATGCACGCAGTCAAAGAGAACCCAGAAACCATTGTGTGCAGCCAGGACGTAGTTAGTGTCATCATTTTTGTCTTTATGGAAAACATTCATTGTTTCCATGAAACCTTGTTTACCGAGTTCGCCGTAGCCGCAGTCACCCCACTATAGACGTCCCAGGCCATCAGAAAGCTTTGAACTAATGTTCAGTATCTTTTCATGTTTTTTTGGCCTAGAAAGGGTTTTAGCAATTGACAACTGAATGTGAAGTGAAAATGGGAGATGAAATTCAAAGCAGCTTAGTGGAGTGATGCAGATGGGATTTCTCTTCCCAAGCAATGGATACAGGAAACTGGCAGAGAGCAAGCGAGCGCTACAATCTGCTCCAGCAGAAATACTGAAGTGACCTACTTCCTCTGGCTGCTGAATGAATCTCAATCATCTTCACGCAGAATCTGAGGAGCCTGATGCTGGACTCAAACACTGCTGGCGCTTGCTTTCACATATTTTCTGTTTTCATTATTTTTGTCCAAATTATGTGCTTTAGATATTTCCATATTGCCATATTCATTGTTTTTAGTCTGTTGCCAGACTGGAATGGCATATAATTGCAGTTGACAATAATGTACAAAATAATGAACATGAAAATCAGACATATCAAAGAGCGTCCTAAAGCTTATTTTTTGTTTATTAGAGACTGCTATGAATTGTTAGTGTTTCAGTGACTGGTTGAGTTTATCTGTGCTTTCATTTCATTGCAAATGTAGTGTATATCTCTTATTAATTTCACATGCATTTGAGCAGAATTGGGGGTAATACATTACAAATAATGTGAGATATATAATCAGATTTTTCTTTCAAGTGACTAGTAATAACGCATTAGTTTAAAATTTACAGCAACATATCTGAGTTACGTTTTTCATGTATGTAACGCAAGTTAATTTGTTTTCCAATTGATTCACTGACAGCTCTCCTGTCCCTGTGTTTAGAGAAACTGGGAGTGTGGACGGCTTATAACTTTTGTTGTGAAAGAGCCTTTACAGTTACCAAAAATATAACTTTTGCTTTTTTTGTTATGAAATATTTATAAGCAAACCCAGCTAAGGTGACAAAAAGTAACACAAAGGTAATGTAATGCATTACTTTCCATAAAAAGTAACTAACACAATTAGTTACGTTTTATTAATACTTTGACCTTGTCACCTAGACGACCTTTGGGATAAGATCTCGAGAACCAGATGAGTCCTTTACACAATCTGACTTTGCTGCAGTTGGAACAAACTACTGGTTCGTCTGGCCGGAGGGGAACTGCCCCCCCGACTGAGCCTGGTTTCTCCCAAGGTTTTTTCTCCATTCTGTCACCGATGGAGATTTCGTTCCTTGCCGCTGTCGCCTCTGGCTTGCTTAGTTGGGGACACTTCATTTCCAGCGATATATATCGATTTGATTGCACAGATATTATTTAAACTGATCTGAGCTGGACGATGACATCACTGAATTCAATAATGAAATGCCTTCAACTGAAAACTGTTAAATCTTGTCATTTTACATTAGTGATACACTATTCTTCTATTTTGATATTGTGCAGTTGCTTTGACACAATCTGTATTGTTAAAAGCGCTATATAAATAAAGGTGACTTGACTTTAATGAAGTAGCAAAATATTGTAATGTATTGCTTTAAAAGGTAACTTTCCCCAATACTGCATTTCTGAAAACTTTTCTTAACTGAATCTTGCCCCCCCCCCCCCTTTTAAAACATACTGTTTGTATTGATCAGAAATTGTGTTGACTAGATTAACAATGAACACAGCTCCATCTGAAAGACCTGTTTACTTGTTTACTGTGGTTTATTTATAGTATCCAATTCCCTGTGAAAGCTTTTGAAAGGGAGACATTGTCTGTCTGCTGCTAATTAAAGACATCTACGGAAGTCATCACTGACATACACAATGAAGACATTTTACCAGATGCACGGTATTCAAGTTTAAGGTTCATGGCTGTTGCTATTTCTATCTCGCAGTCTTGGCGGCACACCCATAGACCATTCATTGACTACTTGATGTATTTTAAATGCTTTAATGACAAGATGTTGCTAAAATTGCAACCATCAAATTTGATTGGCTTGTACTATATAATTTCCTGATCACCTTCCACCATGATCCTGTAGTGAAATCCAAAGTACACAGTTGTGTATGACAGGGAAGTGACATGAAAATGCCAATACAGAACATACTTTTTAACATTCACAAAGTAGGTTCACATGTAACACCTCTGACAGTATATGATATTGGACGCAGGTGAAGTCAGATACAGGTGGCTTCAATGAATGCTTCTGAAGTAGTCACTGGGTTTTATGACATTTTTTGAGGTTTTTGATTTCACATCTTTTAAAACAAGTGGGAATATACAAGTGTTCTCAATTTTATAAAACGGTACCTGTTGTTGGTCACTTTACATGTCTAAGTGGGAGGTTTTTGCCTGGGGTGTAACAACTATTTATGTTTATATTTCTCCCCCACTTTAGTTAAGTCGACCACTTTTGAGAAATAATCATGTCATAAAAGTTATGTCTTGCATAGTCATAGTGTAAAAAAACACAGAACAAGCACTTAAAGACCTCTATCAATAGAAACAGCTGCAGTGGGCTAAAAGAATCAAAGAATCAAATCAAAACCTCTTTCAGAGAAAGTCTGTTCACTCGGCAGCCATTTTTGCAATGTCTCCAGACAGCTATTTTGGGCATCCAAGACCAAATACTATCTGCTTGAATGAGGAAATCCTGTTAAATTACATAAATAAATGATAAACTATTACATATTTCAAGTAAGCAACAAAATCTGACATGAACTGCCGCATAAACATTTGTTATGCTCAAATAACAATAAAAAAGATCATATTTTAAGCTGAATGCACATGTGCAGTCCCAAATGTGCGTCTCAGGACACTGACTGTTTTTATGGCAGCCACGGCTTCTAACAGCAGCTGCAGTGACTACTAACTGGCGATTGGCTCTTTTGTGTAGAATGTGAGAATTATTTCACCATATTGTGTGTTGCAGAAACGGAAATTCTAATGTTTTCCACTATAAAAATCAAGCATTACAAACCATCAACTATTAACCATTAAAACCATTAAAAAGGGGTTTCCTGAAGTGTGTTTTGGGCCATATTCCATTAGGATTTAATGGGTTCTAACTAGCCACCAATAGAAGGTGACCAATGACTAAAGACTGTTACAGTTTCAATTAAAACCATTACAAATTCTGTGATGGTTTCTATTCTTTGATGAAATTTTCTGCCAAGTTTAGATCCAAACATGATCAAACTCATCTACCTGTAACTTTAGTAATCCTCCTGAAGACTTGATTAGCTGGTTCAGATGTGTTTAATTAGTGTTAGCTAAACTCTGCAGGAAAGTAGACCTTGAAGTAACATACTTTAGATTGTGCCTACCCTCACTTTTCCATCTGTTCATGATACGACCCTGGCTCCTTTAATGGCTATACTCATCAGCTGAGAAGAATATTTATGGAGGACCTCTCGTTTTATGGCAAATAAAGTCTCATTCATATAGAGTCTGGAGATAGCCTAATATGACTGAAGTTTGAATGCTGAGGGACACATCGGACTCACATTATAGCTGATTTGAATATGTTATGCCCTTCTGCTCTTCCATGTTAAAATGACCAGTGCTCATATAAACACACGTTTACAGGTGTCCTTCACTTGTGTTTTGTTACAGTCCCTGAAGATCTGTCCTTAGAGGAGAGAGATGAGCTGTCCAACATACGACGCAGGAAAAAAGAACTGCTGGATGATATTGAGGTGAGAATGCAGTTGAAAGAAAGAGAATTTGATAATAGAATTAATACATAATAATAGTTAATTTTATATTAGATCAAATAATTATTAAATAAATTGTATTATACATTGCTTTTCGTAATTCATCTATAGTTAGTAGGCATTGCGTTCTGATCGTAACCTTTTTTTTTGCATTGAATGCAACATAAAAAGCACTTCTCTGGTTAAATAGCTTAAAAACACTGTAAAATGTATTTGGCAGACAGTTTCATCCAAAGAAACTTTACACTGTATTCAAGTTCCACATTTTGTCATGGGAATCAAACCCATGACCTTGGTGTTGTTAGCAGAATGGTGCATTATTTGGGTTACTGGAGTATCGTAGAGAGTTTACTGTTTGACGTGAGTCTCTGTTTTACAGCGGCTGAAGTTTGAGATTGCTGAAGTGATGACGGAAATCGAGCAGCTCACGTGTGTGGGCGAGAGGTGAGTTATGAGAGATGAAATGTTTTCGTTACAGTCCAACTGAAGCTCATTTACTTTGGCACCTGTCTCTCTTTTGTCCGAGTGTCCTCGCTGATCTGTCCTCTTCTAAACATTCACTAAGCGCTCTATTCACAATGTGTCATTGAAAGCTCATCACGGCTCACACACCTGAGGAGAGGACATGTGTGCTGTGTGTGCGTATGTGTTATATTGTGCTTACAGGAATATGGATTGACTCAGTGTGAGGAAATGGATCTTGAATATCCATCATTCAATAACTCAAAATGTTTAGTTTTTAGTTTAAGGCATCATAAGGAATCATTTTAGCTGTTGATTTTGTGGGATACAAAGTGATAAAAGGTGATGAGTACATTTAAACACATGTTCCATGTTTATGCCATTGATGCTTATTGTTTGTTTAGAAAATTAGATAATATAAACTAGACGCTGTTAGGTAAATGTATATTTTCCCTGAACAAACTCCTTATTTGCTGCTCATTAATAGTTAGTATGGTAGTTGTTACATTTAGGTATAGGGTAGGATTAAGGGATCTAAAATATGATCATGCATTACAGAATAAGACATTAATATAAGTGAATAAACAATATGCTAGTATTAAGCATGCTAATAAGCAACTAGTTAATAGTGAGAATTGATGTTATTTTTACTTAAAGATTGGTCTTAAGACTAAATGTATTCCCTCTAAAGAAAGACGGAGCCTTTGACGTGTTTTTCATTTGTTTTATTGAGTCAAGAAACACCACACTGCCAATGACACCAAAGCCTGTCCTAAAAAAAACAAAAAAACAAGATAGTCTTAAGAAAATATTTGAGAACTTTTTAAGAATTTCTCAAGAATTACACATAAGAACATTCTTATAAAATTATTGGAATTTATCTTAAGAAATGTCTTTTGTGAATATGGCCCAAGAAGAAATTATGATGCGAGTAAAACTGGTAAAGTACAGTATGTAAAACCGATGCTTTGTAGCACCTGCTTTTTTTTGCACAAAAAATCTTCCGCATCAAATTTGTCTGGTAAAATCTGCTGAATTTTGTGGACTTTAAGCATGCTAAACTGTGCTAAACAAAGCTAAAAGTACTGCACTCTTTTGGTAGCTAACATTTTTAAACTGTATGCATTTCATAAATAAAGATGTAAGTGTGAGGGATATGGTGAACGTTGTGAATGAAGGTTGTTTTGTGTGCACACACAGATGGTGTTTACATAGACTTACACGCACAGCAGTAAAACTGTTGTTTCCTTGTAACAGTCAGAGTTAAACAATGCCATTCAATTATATTTAATATTATTATTAGTGGACCTCATTGGGAAATTAAAATAAGAGAAAAACATAAGTCAGTAAACAACTATTTGTTACCATAAACACAGGACTGTATTAAAAGTATGGTTATTGTTTTGAACTCAGTTTACTTCACACGTTGTATCTGCAGGCAAATCACACAAGAGGTGCTTTGTCTGCCTTCGTTCTTATCAGGGGATTTTTGTTAAGACATATTTACTTCCATTTGCAGCAAAACAACTCAGAGAAACAAACAAATTGCAATGGGAAGAAAGAAATTCAACATGGACCCCAAAAAAGTACGTTTCATTTTTATTGTCTCTTCTTCAATGACCCAAATATTTGAAAATCTTCAGAGGTCAAATGTGTCTTTACTGTACAGTATTTGTACTGAGTGATCAACATTGTGACATTTTCCCTGACACACTGCAATACATTTGGAAATGTTCCACATCATTTCCCTGACGTTTAAAGGGTTGATCCTAAAATCCTTTTTTAAATAAAATTCCTTGTAGGGGATCCAGTTTCTGCTGGAGAACGACCTCCTGCAACAGACCCCTGAAGACATCGCTCAGTTCCTCTATAAAGGCGAAGGCTTGAACAAAACAGCTATCGGGGATTACTTGGGGGAACGGTAACCCTTAACTTCATTCCTGTAGTTTTTACCCTTGTTTATTCAGTGTATATCAGTCACGCTGTGCCTGATTCATCACAAAAGTCCTCCGGAAATTGATTGTCTGGGTCTAGAGAGCAAAGCAGCAGCAGTGAAACGCAACATATGTGCCTCTGAGGGAAGTGGACCTCCTCTTGGGATGTGACTTGTCAAAACAACAGGATTTCTTGAAGCATAGCTATAGATACAAACAGACGAAGCAGCGCACAAATGCTGCTGAACATCTTGAAGGATCTTAACAATCTACTTTTTTAAAGACAAGCAATCGATGTTTCTTTGCAGAAAGTAACCATTTCTCCTGTGTGTGGTTGTTGTTTTCTCTTAGGGATGATTTCAACATCAAAGTGCTCCAGGCTTTTGTAGAGCTCCATGAATTTGCCGACCTCAACCTCGTTCAGGCTTTGAGGTGGGAGAAGCTTCTCATTCTTCCCCAAAAAACTGCATGCATGCCTCATTTCTAGACGAAATATAGAGGATTATCCCAGTAAAACAATAATGAGCTGGTTTCTGGTCCAAAATCATAACACTCTTAAAAATAAAGGGGCTTCACGATACCATAGAATAACCTTTTTTTGTCTAAAGGACCTTTAATATCTGAAGAGCTTTCTGTTTTACAAAAGGTTATTTGTGGTGAAAGAAGGTTCTTCACATTATAAAAGGTAAGAAAGAGATGATTCTTTAAAGAACCTTTGATTGAACGGTTCTTTGTGGAACTAAAAACTGTTCTTCTATCTATGGCATCACTGTGAAGAACCTTTTAAGTACCTTTATTTTTAAGAGTGAAGATTAGATTATTACTTTTTAATGATATGAATTTGGTCACACTTTATTTTAAGGTCCAATTCTCGCCATTAACGATGTCTTTGCCTCAATAAACTCATAATATGCTGTTTATTAATAGTTAGTAAGGTAGGAGTTACGTTTAGGTATTGGGAAAGATTAGGGATGTAGAATATGGTAATGTAAAATATGTGCTTTATGAGTACTAATACACAGCCAATATGCTAGTAATGTGCATGCAAATAAGCAACTAGTTAATAGTGAGAATCGGTCCCTATAATAAAGTGTTACCATCAATTTTAATTATATATATATATATATATATATATATAAATGTTTATATATATTATTATTAGTATTTTTTTGCATTGTGGCATTTTCATGACAATTATACAAATGTAATGCCAAAATATTGATTACTGTAATATAATAGAAATTGTGAATAAATTATATTGTAAGGTATTTATATATAATGGCACTTTTATGCCTATACCATTTTTATTTGGAGGGGGGGGGGGGGGGGGGGGGGTATTATGATTAAAAATACATTAAAATAAAGTTTGATTTTGTGTAAATGTGACCTGGACGTGCTTGGATTCACTCATGAATATTTTCTTTCCACCACAGGCAGTTTCTCTGGAGCTTCAGACTTCCTGGAGAGGCACAGAAGATGGACCGAATGATGGAAGCGTTTGCGTCCGGTACTGCCAGTGTAACCCGGGAGTCTTTCAGTCCACAGGTCAGACATGTGTACAACAGCCAGTGTCCATACTAATACAAACCTTCCTTCTGTCCTGACTCTGTTTCATAGAAAGATGTTTGTCAAAAACATCAGGCCCAAAACATGCTCAGTCAAATTAGCATGTTTTTTCTTAGGTTTATCTGGTAAATCTCAAGTCTGCGGAAAGAACATCCCAGTTATCTGATCACAGCTGATAGATTGTGAATGTTATACTGAAATTAATGGTTAGTTTGATGTGGTGGTATGTTTGTTAGTGCCACACAGACTCACAGGTTAAACGCCCCGTCATCTGCCGGACAGGCTGAATTTAACGCTGGATCTGAATACTGGCAGAACAGACAAATGTTTAATGTCATGAGACTGTACAGAGCTCATGTAATGATGTGTTTAGAGAGTAAACAGTGACTGTGGTGTACTGAAGCGGTAAGAGAACAGCTCAGTCTGGCGGTGAAATCCCATCCACGTTCTCACCACACTAGTGGCTCACACCCACGCTTATGTCAGGGTTCGACTCTAAAGTAATGAGTAAGAGTTTTTGGGCTGACTTAAATATTCAGAATATAAGGGTGAAAGAAGATTTGGGAACACTTTAGTATAGGGACGATTCTCACTATTAACTAGTTGCTTATTAGCATGACTATCTTTATAAAGCACATATTAATGCATGACCATATTCTACATCTCTAATCCTACCTAATAACTTAACTTAACAACTAGCTTACTAACTATTAATAAGTACAAACAATTGTAGTAAATGGTTGTTAATAGTGAGAACTAGACCTTAAAATTAAGTGTGAATAAATATTTATTTATGCTAATGTTCTCAATGACAAGCCTTTACATTTAAAATAACAGGTTTCCATTTTAATATATTTGAATATTTAATTTATTCCTGGGATTACAAAGATGAATTTTCAGCCATCATTACTCCAGTCTTCAGCGTCGCATTATCTTCAGGATCAAATTATTAATATGTCTTATTGTTATCAATGTTGAAAACTGCTTATTTTCTGCTTACTTTTTGTGGAAATGGTCTAAAATTTTAAAAGAAAAGAAAGAAAGAAAGAAGAAAGAAAGAAAGAAGAAAGAAGAAAGAAAGAAGAAAGAAAGAAGATACTTTTATCCAGCAAGGAAATAAATGAATTAAAAAATGATCGCAAAGACATTTATAAAGTTACAAATGTTTTCTGTTTCAAACCAAATGTAGCCTTGGTGAACATAAGAGACAAAAAACCACAACTCTTAAAGATTCCAAACCTTTGACCATTAGTACATAATATATTTATTTATGTAATGTTGTATATTTAAAATACTTAAGAGTCAAATACTAGTAGTCGATATATTATGATTAGCCTCTTAATAGTAGAACACTATTATTATTGCTGTTTATGGAGTGAAGGGCTGCAATGGACATTGATGTGTTTTTTTGTTGTTTTTGTTAGTTTGTGTTTTTTTTACAGATGTTTCAGATATTTTAGACACAAATGTGTGCTATTGTAGTCAAGGTAGTTATTGAGTTTTGTATCTGTTTTTTCTTTGCAGACACATGTTATGTCCTGTCCTTTGCTGTTATTATGTTAAACACAAGCCTTCACAATCCCAACGTCCGGGACAAACCCGCCGTAGAGCGTTTCATCTCCATGAACAGAGGCATTAATGAAGGAGGAGACCTGCCAGAGGAGTTGCTCAGGGTAACAGCCGCTCACTGCATCTCTGATTAAACCTCTGATCTGATCATTATTAATACAGCAGCAGCCATAGGACTGTTTGAAATATTCTACAGAGACAGATGTGTAAATGCACTCATTTGTATTGCATACATTAAGAGCACTAATGTCCTTTCTCTCTCGCAGAACCTGTACGAGAGCATCAAGAGCGAGCCCTTCAAAATCCCTGAAGATGATGGCAATGACCTCACACACACATTCTTCAACCCGGACCGAGAGGGCTGGCTGCTCAAGTTAGGTCAGAACCAGACTCTTACAGCTCCTTCGGCTGGTATTTTCTGCGGAGATGTGGTTTTATACTGCGGTCTGTTGGAGTCTGTAGGTGGTGTCAGGGAAAGCTGTGAACACAGTGCTGCTCATTATCATCCTAATGGGTTTTTCACATCACTGCGAGGGATTCCTTTAGCAGCAGTACGCCGTCTCATAGGGACAGAGAGCCTGACACAGAGTTACAGCCACTCATGAAACGTGTGCAGTTTAGTAGAGAAACATATTGTGGGGAGATAATAATAGGATGAAAGCAGAAGTAT
>QVTF01010674.1:130000-150932 GCA_003573665.1 Oxygymnocypris stewartii | reverse complement strand
TCTCTAGTCTCTCTCTCTCCTCTCTCTTCTCTCTCTCCCTCTCTCTCTCTCTCTCTCTCTCATCTGCTCAGAGATGGGAATGAGAAGTCCAATTGCTCTACTCGGTGTAATGTCATTTTGATGATGCTTTAGATCAACATGGTTAATAATATATCTGTTGACAGATGCTGCACTCCCAAGGTGTGCACTTCCTACACAGATTCTGTAAGAGGAAAATATATTTTGCAGTAGTTTGCTTGATTTCGTCTCTTGTAAAAAGGCCTATGACGACCCCTTCTCTGTGAGTCTATCTACCTATGTCCTCGTGCTCAATATATCGTCAATGCCAGGTCAAACTTCAGAAAATGGCCTTTTGATATAGGTTTTTCCACTAAGTGAGGCAGAGATGCTGTACTGAATTTGCTCGTTGGAAATTGCTGAGTAGAGCGTGTGCTTTCAGCGGCTCAGAGTAACAGCCTTGCAGTTATCTTCCAGAAAGCTAAAAGCCTGACCAGCGTGATGATTGCTCTCATTTTTAGGAGAAAGTTGTTCTAAGGCTAAATACGTTTTGTATGGAGGGTTGACGGTTGTCCGACCCATCAAGACTATCCAGTCAAGAAAGTAACCGCTAACGCTTTAGAAATGGGTTTCGTAAATGTTGGAGCACAATTGAAAGATGTTTCGGTTTTATCTCTTTAATGGTGTCGGAGTATCTCAGAAATTGCTATGATAAGTGATACACTAAACATTTATATGCACACCAATAGGATGATAACACAAAAAATCTGCTTAATCAAACAACCTGTTTTCCAAGTTTAAGGTATATTCACACAGAAAAAACAGGTTATTTCCTGATAATGTTGTCAAAATGTATATCTCCATGTGTCTGACTCTGAGTACTCCATTTGTTATGTGGATTTTAATGTTGAAGCATTAACAACCCCAGAGGACTGCAGTATGTCGGTGGGAGGTTTCTACAGACTTACTTTCTCTGTGTGTGCGGTTACAGATGCAGCGTTCGGACTGTACCACTTCTACCTCGGCTGCATTATATGAGAATGCATTTTATTATTTGTAAGGCTAAGAAAGAATCATAATTGTATTTTCCTCTACTAAAAAGCAGGTTTATGCATTTACATGACCACATGCATTATTGCCTTATTACATATAATTGTGCTAAGTCTTTGGCCATTGACCAAAATGGTTAGGGCTCCTGAGACATATTTAACCGGGATGAAAAAAACTATTGAAATGGGTACTGCAGTCCAAATGCAATATATTGTTACTCCTGCTCCTCCTCATGTGACTCGACACTCATGTGGGTTGCCAGATTGAGAATGCAACAGTAATAAGCACAAGTGAGAAGCTTTATACTGGAAGCTAATGCGTTGATTTATCTTTCTTTTAGATTTTTACAGATGGATGCCAATACTTTTTAGTTTGGGTAGAACCACTGTGTTTTCCACAAACTGGCAACCCAGGCTGTTTAAATACTATTGGTTTAACTGGCAGTGGGCGGAGTCACACAGACCACAACAAAAACAAGCATCAGGACATGGAATGCACACGTCAAAGCAGAATAACTGACAGTTGCATTGTTTTTGGATAAAAATGTAAGTTAACTTGTTTCCTAAATAACTACAAATGTATAATAGTATTGGTATACTTCAGTACAGTCGAAACATTAATTACAGCATCTAAGAATGCCAGTATAGGCCTGAAATAGCTTGGTCCTATACCGTATTAGAAAGGTGTGGCCACACACTGTAGATGCATACATACAGTACAGTATGAAGCTCACCTCACATGGGGTGATGGTTTCGGTGTCGAGGCGGTGACACAGGAGTGAGATCTGTAATGCTGAGGATATGACTGACTGACGGGACCGACCGCCTCTCTGACCTCCCGAGATACAGAGGGATTGGAAAGGCTCGTGAGGGACCCTGGAGCCGGTGGAGCGGAGAGAGAGAGAGAGAGAGATCGCAGAAGGGGATTACAGATGGATGGAGAACGAGAGCTGAAAGTGAAGGACGATCACTCTTTCGCTCCCTCGCTCTGCCCTCTAGTAATCTGCTGGTCCTCTGTCATGCTATTAAGTTGTTAAAAGGTCAACATTTCCTACTTTACATCACACAAACCCTTCCTATGGCCATTTCTCACAGTCACTCGCTCTATATTTCTTTTTCTTTTACACACAGATTTACACACACGGATGGATGGATGGATGGATGGATGGATGGATGGATGGATGGATGGATGGATGGATGGATGGATGGATGGATGGATGGATGGATGGATGGATGGATGGATGGATGGATGGATGGATGGATGGATAGATAGATAGATAGATAGATAGATAGATAGATAGATAGATAGATAGATAGATAGATAGATAGATAGATAGATGGATGGATGGATAGATAGAGTGATAGATAGATAGATAGATAGATAGATAGATATAGATAGATAGATAGATAGATATAGATAGATAGATAGATAGATAGATAGATAGATAGATAGATAGATAGATAGATAGATATATTTCATACTTTTATACTTAGATATTTTTATACAGAATTGACAAGAAACTCTGTTTACATATCCTTAGTTCTTAATATTAGTTTTTTAGATGAATCATCTTCAGAATAATGCACAGTGAATTCATACACTACTTCACAGAAAAATAAATAAATAAATAAATTACCACTGCAAGCAATGACTGCCATAGAGTTATGTTATATGATATATTTGCATAAGTCTGTCATGTTTTTGAACTGCATTTGCATAAAATTGTAAGTACTACCACCTATTTGCGAAAGCATAAACACACTAATTGTTGGTTTAATGAATGTGTTTTGTGTTGGCTCTGGAATGATGGTCGCTCCAGGCTAAAGTTTGCATTTTAAGATAATGTCATTAAGCAGGCTTTGTGTTTTTCCACCTCCTTGTTCCATACAGATGACTTCATTAAATAGCAGCAGTGATGTTGTTTCTGTCTTAAACCTTCATTCGTCACAGAGAGGCAAAATAAACCAGACGCTCTCTTAACATTAGCGACGAAAGCGGTCATTGGAGGGTCAGGGTCCACAACTTCAAGGAGATTTCATTGAGTCATTAACATCAATGGTATTGAATTAGGAATAGAATCAAAGTTCTTCTTCTGAATGTGTGACAGCAGATCTGATGCACCAGGTTTAATTGCCGTTCTCTTAATAAATGCTTCTCTGCAGAACGAGGCAGATGTCTCTGAAGCAGTGGGACATCCAGTGGGACATCACCATCAAAGGTAGTCCCATCTTCCACGCCGAGGGATAGCCGAAATTAGGCTTCTCATTGCCTCAGTTTGTTTGAAACTTTTCCACCTAACTTCTATGACATGATACAATGAGATCCTGAGATACATATATATATATAACTATTGTTCAGACTCTAGTGACAGCTGGAGCTTATAATTATTTTCAGATTTCTATAAAATACTTATATTTTGGAGAGGACAATATTACTGATTTGAAGCCTTCAAGAATATTAAAGATGAAATAAACCTTAAAAGGAATAATCCAGGTTCGTTAGGAGTTAAGCTCAATTAACAATCATAATAACAAACATAATAATTATGATGCATCGGAATCCTCAAATAAATAAATGAATAAATGTTGAGTAAAGCTCTGAAATGAAAGTAATTAAGGCAATTGTTTGAAGGATTTAAAAGCACAAATATTATAATCGTTACATTTTATAATTTGATAATACTCACAAATTCAACCAAAATGTCTATTATTTGAGCTGAATGTTGTTCACTTGTTTAGGGTCATATAATTTATCATAACTTAAACTATAAAAGGTATGTAAGCTTTTTTACACATTAAAGTCATTTTAAAACATAGTTTACTTGTGTCTGTGGTATTGAAACAGTCGTTCATTATTTACAGCTTCACTTCCTTTGAAACTGTCCTATTATTCATTCATTCATTCAAAGAAAAGGACAGTGAAAAATGTATTTAGATTAATTTGTAATAAATCCATAAAATGCTGTTTTTCCAGTTCAGTGTTCTGACAATGATTCGCTAGTAATAAATGTAGGTGATTAGGTACAACAAACAATCAATGACACAGCAGAATATTTCCTGTTGTAATATTTATCTGAAGGCTGTTAGGAAATAAAAACTCATATAAATCGATTTCCCGCAAAGGAAGAGCAAAGCTTCTTTGAAACAGGGCATCATTTGTGGTAAAGCATAATAATTTCAGCAATAATAAAATTATAACCCACAATGTTCTGTTTGGAAAGTGCTCTGAAATCTTCCGTCGGCTGCATGGGAGTTAATGGGAATGTCTTCTAGATAATGTTTGCCAGTTGCTTTGATAGATCAACATGACTTCACCCAGATGTTAACCTGAAAACAAGTGAACAAAACTGACACCTAAAGACTTGATTTTCTCCCTACGAGCCCCGTTTCCCAAAGCAGCTGTCCTGGAGTTTGCTCCGTCTGCCCTTGACGATTTGTTGCAGCTACACCAGACCTGTGTTTGTGAAGTCTTTAGAGACAGTCTCTTCCATTAAACGTGTTGGGATGTGCTGCATAAGCTCACCGCAGGCACTGAGGCAAAGACAAATCCCTAGACATTTAACTTCCTCTAAGACACTTTCACAAGTCTGTATTTTAGCCAATTGCATAATTAATCAGAGGTAAATTATTTACCTGTGCAGCACAAACCTAGATGGTGAAAATAAATAATAAATACCTTATTGAATGTGAAGCGCAATCTGTGTAAATCAGCAGCTTGGCCTTGATTATCATTCAGAAGGAAATAACATTAAATACAAATCTATATAATTTTCCTGTAATTTCTTCCATTTTCTTTGTCATGTAAAAGATCATCAGAGTGGAGTTTCCATGCGGGATGCAACCGTTCAGTACTCCGTGTCGGGGTAACACATTACAAGTATCATGAGTTATGTAACAGGATTACTTTCCCTGAGTAACTAGTAAAGTAATGCATTCATGTTTAATTTACAATGAAATATTAAATAAAATTAAGTAAAGCCAGTTACTTTGTTTTCTCATGTATTCACTGACAGCTCTCATGTTCCCGTGTTGAGAGAAATGATGTTACTGTAGTTCATTTACTCATCTCACTCGCACAAAGTGTTATATTTGAGTATTCCTCAAAATTAATAAAACTGTGAAATGCAAACAGAATATGACGCAAACCTGCAATAATGAAATAACACAAATATCCTTTATGCATTTATCCCATTTTATTACCCAAGTCTTTGCTGCTGGCCTTCAATGATCCAATTCAACCATACAAATGAACAAAAATATTTTGGATAAACAACTTTTTGTGTGTGTTGTGTTGAATTTTCTTCTCCTGTATCCTGCAGCACAGCTGAAAGGTTTATTGGATTTCAATTTACACATACGTTGCCCAAAAAATAGATATTTTTTATTATAATTTTTTTAATAAAAGAAAACACCTTACAAAAAACAAACCCACATTTGAAAAAAAGTGACACAAAAGTAATGTAACGCATTACGTTCCATAAAAAGTAACACAATAGGGAGTCATGTAATATTGTAATGCATTACTTTTAAAAGCAACTTTCCCCAACACAGAGTATGAAAGCATTAAAACATATAAACTGTTGCAATGTTCCCAAATAACAGACACACAGTTACACAAAGTGACTCAAAGAAGCAGAAGACCTGCCAGTCACCGGTTCATCTGGCTTCATGTTCATCACTTCAAACATACAGCTTCCGACTGTCGTCCATCCAACAAGAACAGCCGTCACACAAACACAATCAGCAGGAGACGCTGAGCAGACAGCACATAATCTGCATTTAGCCCAGGCGTTTCTGCTCAGTTCAAAACACTTTCATCTGTGGCTCGAGTATCACACAAGAGTTCAGTTCCCAACATCTTACTTTCACAGAATTTCAAAAAGACAGCGTTGGGGACTCTGCTTTAAACCTTACGTTTGTTATAATTCAGGTATACTAAAGTTAAGGTACTGTTTTGACAAACAGTTAAAAGTAGTTACACTACCATTTTACAAAGAAATTGATATTTGTATTCAGCAAAGACACATTAAAGTGATCACAAGTGACATTAATCCAACACTTAAATGATCTGAGATGACCGAACACCTGAGAAGAGATGATAACAACACCTCGGAGGACCTCAGAGGAAGCCAACCGTCAGCGATTATACTGATTAACCACATTTTGCCATCAGTTAATTATATTGAGTTTCTACAATATAAATCTATTTTAGAAACGTAATTTCCTGTTAAGTTGCTTTGCAACGATTGTATCGTAAAAAGCGCTATACAAATAATCTTGAATTGAATTGAACTGAATTAAACACATGCAACCAAAAAAAATATGTTTAAAATAAATGAATATGGTTTCCGTAAAATATTGTGCAGCACGACTGTTTTCAACATTGATAATAATCAGCAATGTTTCTTGAGCAGCAAATCAGCACATTATTATGATTTCTGAAGATCATGTGACACTGAAGACTGGAGTAATTGAATCAGGGGAATTAATAACATTTGAACATATATTCACATATAGAAAACTATTATTGTAATAATATTTACAGTTTATACTGTATTTTTCTTCAACTAAATGCATCATTGATTTAGGCTGACATTTCAATTCAAATTCAATTTCAAATATGTATTTATTTAACTATCAGATTATCTTTTTTGGTTTACTTCTTTAATTTTGCCATCATACACGGCAATCTAGAAACTCATGAAAGTGATTAAAAAACAGAGATGTACAGCTATTTTGAGTAGAGTTGACAAATATTGTAGCATCAAATGATAGGGTCATCTGTGCAAACATTCATATTAATCTGAGAATTGTTAATCAAACGTTATTTGTTCACATGAACACGTTTCCAATCCTGCGTTTAGGAGAGTTTGAATGTTGAATCCACTATAAAACAGCACATGAAATTAAATACTGCAATGTAGTTGTTTTTTATTTTTCATACACTGAAACATTTTAGATAACAGGAAAGTCACTACAGTTATTCCCCAAAATGGTTAAATAGAAGTGCACGAGTAAACCCAAATCAAATGTCAGGCGGAAAGAGTCAACACTGAGAAAATGTAAATACGTTTAGTCTTGAACAGTAATCAAGACTGTCATGATGTCCCTTCTCGTTCATTAGCTTTAGCATTTAGACACTGTTTTGTTTGCTTGTTTGTTTGTTCAGTTTAATTTCATTCAGACATGAATGTGTCAATCTTTATTGTTTTAAACACTTCCCATCAGAACAAAGGGCTTTTGAACAAACCTGAAAATCAAACAGCAGCTCTCAAAACGTGGCCATCAGAATCATTATGTTGTATAGTTTTCAGCAGTAGTAGTTTATTTGAATATACACCTCTCTAAAGCTTCATTTTAAATGATTTCAGCTCTTTAAATGTCTTTTTATAACGGGTAAACATTGCAATATTCTTTATGAATGGTTCAGTTTTCACAATTATTATTGCTATATAATATAGACCATATTAAAATACATAAATGCCTATTCAAGTTCACCAAACATTGGAGAGAATACAAAAAAAGTAAAAAAAAAATATTGAGTGCCATATTGAATGTCCATTCAAGCATTTATCCTGATACCTTCTGTGATTTCATGCTCTCATATATGGGTAGTTTACATAAAAACTGAATGTTTTCTGTGCAAACAGTCATACTTGTGTGGGCGGTGAACATCCTTATAGTTATTATGTGTCTGGGAAGCACACTTCCACTTCAGAAATGCACTGTGAAGCCTTGCCTTCTCTGTGAAATGTGTGGTGTGTACTGGCTCCTGCTTCAGACTCTCCTCAATCAATCATCTGAGGTCATCTGGAGCCTCTGGACATCTGGTCATCCACATTAACAATGAACTGAAAACAAAACATCAACTGTGTTACCTTCAGTGAGGAACATTACCACAGCCTTGGTACGGCTACTGTATACTTACGAATGGAACTGAGTCCTTCACAAACCAACTATGAAACGCTGCCAAACTATGCCATTACACGTGTTAAAAAAGGAATAGTTAACTCTAAAAATATGACTAATGTGCTATACTCCAAGTTCTCTGATGCCATACAATGGCTTTGTGTGAAGAACATATATTTTGGTTACTCTTTATTTTACAGTATGTTTACTTACAGTGTACTTACCCAAGACAATACTAGGTGGAATAAGGTAACTACATAGGTTAGGTTATATTGAGGGTTAGTATGTAGTTATTATCCAGTTACTGTAATTGCTATAATAAGTACATAGTATGCACACATGGAACAGGACTGTAAAATTAAGTACTAACAATATTTCTATATATGAAAAAAAAAAAAAATTCACCAGTTGTTAAGTCGATAACCAGTGTCACCGGCCGATGCATAAACTGCCTAGACTAGCCAAAGAACAGATCACTGAGCCTTTTACAATAATGCATTAACTAACAATGAGCAATGCATTTGTTGCAGTGTTAACACTTTAGATTAGGGGAAAACTACTAACTAGTTGCTTATTAGCATGCATATCACATGCATATTGGCTGTTCATTAGTACTCATAAAGCACATATTACAGCGTGGTCATATTCTAGTTCCCTTAATGGGTAATGCCCATTTTCCACAAATTGATATTACTCTTTAGGGTCTTTATGAAAAGTCTGCAACAACGTTTGGTTCAAAACTTTTAATTGCTAGTGTAAAAAACACCTTTTTAGCCTGTCAAAAACAGCTCTTTTCAGAGCAAGCTGCATTGTGTCATTCTCCTTTACATGTTAATGAGCTCTGCTGACTCCGCCCCTCTCTTCCAAGCCGCTCTCTGAGGGACTGTTTACTTCAGCCGCATTCATCATGAAACTTGCTCATTAGCACATTATAAGGAAAGGCAAAATACAAATCCAATGTGTAATATGTTAGCTCACACTGTAAACCCAGATTTTGATTCAACTCAAAGAGATTGAGTACATATTACTTAAATGTGTCTAATTTATTGAAATTACTTGTTAATTCTGATTAAGCTGAACTTTTTCTTGTCCTTTCTTATTGTAATTGAGTTTTTAAGTCCAATCAGTAGTGTCTACTCAAACAAACTGAGTTTGTATTACTTAAACATGTGTCCTTTCTTTACATTAATTATGAATTCTGAGTAAACTGTACTTTTTAATGGCCTATCTTATTGTAATTATGTGTTTGAGCTAAAACAACTTAATATCATCAAGTTTTGCCTGTCCAACGGTAAGTTCAGAGGGTCAAAAACAAAATACGATATCGCAAATTATTTTCCAGATGGAGTCACTGGTAAGTTCGTGATTTATGGACGTTATTGTTGTGTCCCTGATGTTAACATACATTTGATCAAACCTCATTTAAAATTTAGTCTGCATTTATTTTATAGACGGACATATATTTTTTAAGAATTTTATTCATCAGCATGATAGTCTGCATGTATCTTACTTTTTAGTTAAAAAACACCAAATATTTAAAGCATTAGCTTTAAGTATTTTATTCATTAGCATGATAATCTGCATTTATATTATAGAGAGATTTTTTTAACAAAAAGTATTTTATTCCAGACCTGAGCTTTTACTTTGAAAAGTAGAAGCTATGTGAAGCTTTTATTTTGAAATGTAGAAGCTCGTGGACGGCACAAGGCGGGATGGCATGACACGGCATTGACGTCACCCATGCAACCCCTGAGTTTTGCAGTTTGTCTGAGCAACAGGGCTGAGTTTTGCAGTTTGTCAACCAAATTTGAAGAGGTGCAGTTATGGAATTATATTTGTGTCAATAAAAATGAACGTCACTTTATAAAAATGAACGTAACTTTATATAAACGAACGTAACTTTTCCAGAAACGATCAAAAATATGCCATTACAAAAGAAGAAAAACACAATGAAAACGAAAAAAAATTACTCAGTCGCACAAATTTAATATGCTCTTCAAATAGGCTTCATTCTTTGTTAATGATTTTCATAGATTCGTTTTCGCAAATCGTGGATTCTGAATGCGTTGCCACAGATTTCGCTTACGCTTCGCAAATTTTCGTTTGCTGTTTTGGCACAAACCTCTCGTGGGGGCGTGCTTAACAGCGATCCACTCTGATTGGCTAGTGAGCTTTTGATAGACAGCTGCTCTCTGACATGGAAGTACAGACGTCAGTGGCGTGCATATTGGAAAGCTGTCGCGGTGATTTGTGTATGTAAATAATATTTGACCTTCGGTCGTCTCAGTCTGTAAAGATGAGCTCTCAGGAGAGACACGGAAGCGGCATCATCGTCCTCCTCAGCTTGTCCCTCAAGGCAGCTTGAAGTAATTCGTGTTACTAAAGTAACGTTAATCAATAACATCGATCAAAGTTTTATTCATGTACAGTGTGCAACAGTTCGTTGCGGGTTATCAGTATCTGGAGGTCAAATATTATTTACATACTTAATATAATACAAACCAAGCACGACGTATTGCACACAAATCACCGCGACAGCTTTCCAGTACTTCCATGTAAGAGAGCAGCTGTCTATCAAAAGCTCACTAGCCAATCAGAGTGGATCGCTGGTTAAGCCCGCCCCCACGAGAGGTTTGTGCCAAAACAGCAAACGAAAATTTGCGAAGCGTAAGCGAAATCTGTGGCAACGCATTCAGAATCCACGATTTGCGAAAACGAATCTATGTAAATCATTAACAAAGAATGAAGCCTATTTGAAGAGCATATTAAATTTGTGCGACTGAGTAATTTTTTTTCGTTTTCATTGTGTTTTTCTTCTTTTGTAATGGCATATTTTTGATCGTTTCTGGAAAAGTTACGTTCGTTTGTATAAAGTTACGTTCGTTTTTATAAAGTGACGTTCATTTTTATTGACACAAATATAATTCCATATGCAGTACAATATTGTAATGATTGGCAGTAAAGATGAAGAGATTTTTTTTTCTTTTCTTACCATCACTGAGGAAACTACACACTAGAACCCTATTAGGCCATGGCTTTGTTTCTTTTGTTGCTAAAACAAAGGACATGTTCAATAAAAATACAAGTGGATCAGTGTAATGTTGCAGTTGTATGTATGTATTTTACGTAGGTCTATTGATTGAAAGATATTTTGAGTTTCAGGAACAAGAAGTTAAGTTGGGTCAGTTAGAATACAATTTAGTTAAATTGGTTATAGAGTAATGCTTACTTAACAAGCTGAGTTAAATAAATGGGTGGGGAATGATTGTTTAAACTAAGTATCTTCAGTTACTGTAACTCGGTTATAAGTACATTCAACTTAAATGTTCTATTCCATTCCATTATGGGCTTAAGTACATTGAACGTAATTCACCTCACTTATTCAACTAATGCTTCATTACTTAAAAATTTTAAGGCAACGGGTTACCTGGGTTTTTTTAAGTAAATTCTACTTATCCGGGTTTACAGTGCAGATTCAGTAAAAAAATATTAACAGACACAACTTTCTGTTTTAATAATGTATTAGTCAATTATGAAATTAACATTCACTAAGATTTATAAATGCTTTAAAGGTATTTTTCTTGGACATTTAAAATAAATATGTGCAATTTATGAAGAATTCATTATTTCTGGTTTAATTCCATTCACAAATCTGACTGACTGAAAATATTAATTTACAAATCAGTAAATAGAGACATAAATATCGGTCCACAAGTATTTATATGGCGTTAGATGTCAAATGTAATCGGAAGAAAAAAGTCATATGTATTCACCATGAAAGTGAAATAAAATGTTTTGGTTGAACTAGTTGTTTAAACTCCAAAAAGCTAAATCTGTGTTCACTGGCTGGATTGCCTTTGAAGTTCCCAACCGTCCTGCAAGTCACACGACTGCTGTGCACAGCTGAGATGTTTCACGTGATTTCAGAAAAATAAAGATGTGTCTAGACAGAAGCCTAATTGAGTTTTCAAGGAACCAATATTCTGTGAAGATCAAAGACCTCTGTAAACAGATTTGAGGTTCTTCAAACAATAGCCAACAGGGCTCGGTTACAGGGAAAGATGCAAGATGCCAAATTCAATAAAACCAACAATATACGGCCATCATGAAAAATGTGAGAATATTACTGTAAACAACTGATGTAATAAAGCAGGCTTTCTATATCCATGATCCATTCATGTGTCAGATTAGTGAGACCTGCGACAGAGATACGTACGGATGGATAGAGAAACTCTGCAATACAACATATACTTATGTGCATTTGCTCACACGATAGGGGAAGCCAGATAAATTGGGACACTTTTAGGAAAAAAAAATCCCAAATTAAACTTCACTAATACATATGACTTAAAACGTGTTATACTCTATACTTGAGCAAGTGCATTTCAGCACGGCTGTGACGTGTTCACCGATAGTACAATTCAACTGTTATATATAACAATTCAATGGACAAGCATGAAAATAACTAACAGGGAATATCCCAAAGACCTTTTTGTGTTTGGAATTATTTACTTACGCTATAGGTTCAGGATCTATCGCTGTTCAAAAGATGTATCCATGTCTCTAATATTAACTTGAAAAAGTCACATTAGATCTAGCAATGGCAGTTTGAGTTGTTCAGTTGGTAACACCAAGGTAGCAATAGTGTGATATGACTCTTATAAAGCAGTTCAATTAGATAATACTAAGTAACTTACATTTTAGACACAGTAATTGCCAGCTACTTTGTCTGTTTTTGTTCCACCAAGTTCCAAACAAATCCAGCAGAAACACATTGGTGATGTTTCATTGCTAAATTTTTATTTATTATTTAAGTTATTGAATAAGTGGCTTTGAGTAAATCAATTAAATTAATGATTCAAGTACTTACTCATTAAGGGTGGGTTCCATTTTGCTTTTAGACGCACACTTTTAAACTTCCCAAAGCACTTTCCCCCGAGCATTTCAAAGTGTGTTTCAGTTTGTCAAGTGGACTGGAGAATTTCATACAGACAAACCATAAACCCCTCGATTTTAAATCCACCTACAGTGTATGTACAACACCATATGACAGATGATCGGACCCCTTCGCAGAAGGATGACTGCATCTGAGGACGCGCTGTGGGGTTTGCGGAAGGCTGGTTAGAGGTTGGAACAGTGTTTGGAGGATTTAATTGAGCTGATTGATCTCATCTTTTTTACCCCGCGCTTCCACATACTGCACCAACGGCTCGGACCGCCTGCCCAACTCCAAACACCTCCTTCTCCTCAGAAGCTTCGCCAGCATCCTCAGCCCCGAGTCGCCATCCGCGACTCATTCAAGGCCACTGTTGTTCGCTGCCCACGCATGCCCGTCGCCGCCAGCGGCCGTTCATGTGCCCCTGGGAGTACGGGTGGCATATGAGGGTATGAGATGCTCGCAAGCGCCTTCCTGAGCCGGCTCCTCGCCAGTACCCGCTTCCTCGCAGTGCTGGCAGGATAATTTCAAGATTATTTGCACAGCGATTTTTACGATACAATCGTTGCAAAGCAACTTCACAGGAAATTAAGTTTCTAAAATAGATTTATATTGTAGAAACTCAATATAATTAACTTATGGCAAAATTTTGTTAATCAGTATAATCGCTGATGGTTGGCTTCCTCTGAGGTCCTCTGAGGGTTTGGCATCATCTCTTCTTAGGTATTCGGTCATCTCAGATCATTTAAGGGTTGGATCCAGACTGAAGTCCTAGTTACCATGGGATGTTAATGTTAGTACAAGATTGTGAGATGCATTATATGAATGCTTGGCTAAAGAGATGCGTCTTTAATCTAGATTTAAACAGAGAGAGTGTGTCTGAACCCCGAACGTTTTCAGGAAGGCTATTCCAGAGTTTAGGAGCCAGATATGAAACAGTTCTCCCTCCTTTAGTGGACTTTGCTATCCGAGGTACTACCAAGAGTCCAGAGTTTTGTTCCTTAGGGAGCGGGTTGGATTGTAGCGTGATAGAAGATTAGTTAGGTACGCAGGAGCTAAATCATTTAGGGCCTTATAGGCAAGTAATAATATTTTATAACTTATACAAAACTTAATAGGTAGCCAGTGCAGAGACTGTAAAATTGGAGTAATATGATCTTATTTTCTTGACCTGGTAAGGATTTTGTACTATCTGTAGCTTGTTTATTGAAGATGCAGTGCATTACAATAGTCCAGTCTAGAGGTCATGAATGCATGAACTAACTTTTCTGCATCAGAAACACTCAACATGTGCAATGTTTCTAAGATGGAAGAATGCTGTTTTTGTAACATTGAAAATATGATTTTCAAAAGATAGATTACTGTCTAATATAACACCCAGATTTTTGACTGTAGAGGAAGGAACAGGACTTCTGTCTAGTTGCAATTCAAGAGATTCTGTGTACTGATTTTGGTCCAATAAGTAATATCGCTTTCTTATCTGAATTTAATAGAATAAAATTATTGGTCTTCCAATCTTTTATATTTTTAACACAGTCCGTTAGCTTAGATAGTTTAGAAGTTTCATCTGGTCTTGATTTCATCATGCTTTGCAGAAGGGATTTGGAGCTGGAGATGGGATGAAATGCACAGTGGAGGAAAGTACGTTGTAACCAGAAAGGATAAAGTCCTGGAGTGGCTCGTTCCCAACTTGATGGAGCTTGAACTATTTTTATGAAAAATAATGGACAAAAATTCTGGAGCGAACGTGCACAATATGGATAGACACTCCAAACTCTAATTGCTGCCAAAGGCACTTCTACCAGTATTAACTCCGAGAGGACTTATGCATTCAATTATTTTCTGCCATCAATAATGTATGATAAATGTGATAGTCCAAAGAGAATACTTCTTAAAGGCATATTTACATATTGTAATAAC
Organism: Oxygymnocypris stewartii; assembly: GCA_003573665.1. NCBI lineage: Eukaryota > Metazoa > Chordata > Actinopteri > Cypriniformes > Cyprinidae > Oxygymnocypris > Oxygymnocypris stewartii. Next base: position 136,121 of record QVTF01010674.1, on the reverse strand, counting down.
TCACTTTGGATGTATTACATTTCATGGTGTTACAGCACTGGGGCCACGATGTGCTATAACTGAGAGTTAAATGTTTTAATTCCCGTTAGACTTTATCGCATATTATATTGTTACACTATGAAACTATTACATTTTTAATGTAAATATAATATTGATTGTGCACTGACTTCAAGTACATTGAATTGATCCATTTATGGAACCTGTGTAAAGCAACCCTCAGAAACGGTGAAAGTGGAGAAGAGCGTGTGATGACTCATCCTCCTTCATCTGCGTACACATCAACACCTCACTGTAATTTAAGGATTACACTGACAACATCATCTGGGCCGAGGCCAGAAGCATTCGTCTTCCACCTTGGCTGGCGATGTAAGGATGTGTGCAGCTTCATGTTTTACTATGATGCCTTCCTATGTCCTCTTCACCTCATTAACGATGCTGGGACGCAGTGGCAATTATTAGGATTCGTTAGCAGGTTAGGAGAGCAGCTGTTGCTGACACAATGTTGCCTTTGCTTGTGATTTCATGAAGGGGTTAAACTGGGATTTTGGAAATGGGGAACTGTAAAATCTGGTGGTCATTCAGCAGCCATTTGCGAGATACAACACGCCCCCATCCCCCCAAAAAAGTAGTATTATAAACATTGATTTGCTAGAAAACATAAATTAAAAAGAAATACAGTTATGGGAGTTGGGTATTTAGTTATGTTCTAGTAAATTGGGCTTTTGGGATTTAACTAAGTCACAAATTGTGATGTTGGAGTAAGTATTTAACAGTGCCGCTCTAGATTATCAATTATGGATGAGAGACACATGGTGTTTAACAAAATTAACTTTAACCCTATAAAACCTATTGTGTGATTATGTAACCTCCATGACCTCATAATTATCAGTTATCTGAACAACTAATCTACTACATGACTTATGTCTCTAAATTATAGGTTTGATTCTTTATCAAGTAAAATCTATTTTAGTATAATTGTACAAATTTCCATCTTCATCAGTGCTTCACGTGTCTTTTTGCTGTAATTTTTTTTACAGATTTTTTATCAAGTAAATGTCTAATTAACGTATACTTCCAGATATACAATATTTCCAGATGAACACTTCCTGGACTGAAGCATCTCAGCTTTATTCTCCATGAATCATTGTCTAGAAAGCTCTGTGCGTCTCAAATCTGATTATCAGGGTCTTTTGAGGAACATTTATTTCCAGAAGCTGTTCTTCAGCGGAGGAATGATCTTCCCAAGCCTCCATAACATCTCACCTCTTTTGAGGAGTGTTTATTTCTCTCAATCAGCATTTCATTATATGTTTGGATAATTTCAATCTCATTTTACTAAAACAGATTATTGGATATATAGAGCGATGACTGATATTTAGATCATTGCACATAAGTATATGCTATACTGTTAAGATGTCATTGATTTACATTACATGGATCAGAATTTCATCATATACAAATCAGCATTTGCAGCAAATTGCATATTTTTGCTCAGTTTGAGTCTCTGGGGAGAGAAAAAAAATCTCACTCTATTAAACTTAATGAGGCATAAATGCCTGAAGCATCAAATATGATATTCAACAAAAAGCACAAATGCAAACATTGATTGATTGATTGAGTTAGTTAGTTAGTTAGTTAGTTAGTTAGTTAGTTAGTTAGTTAGTTCGTTAGTTAAGGTTCAATGGACTGTTCCAATTTTTTACATTCCATGGTTTACAGGGTTAAAGATTTTTGAGAACTCACTAAAGGGAGATAAAATGTATGCACATTATTTAAACAAAACCTGAAGCATTCAATACATGGAATAAACTAATAAACAATCTGCTAATAATTTAGCTTTTTTTCTCAGAGTGAAGCTGCCAACATGCTATTTTGTACTATTCCAGCCCAATTCAATCTCTGACAAGATATATTGTAAAGGGGGGGGGGGGGGGGGAGGTTATCTCATACATACACCACACTGATCCTTTAAACTCGTCAGAGCTGACACTGCGGATGATGAACTCACTGTGTGGTTAATGCACAGTTGTATTAGCTTTTGAAAAACAAATAGGCACCAAAGCAGACATTATTTACTCCATTAGTCAGTTACGTTCAGCAGAGATTTGGCCATTTATATGACAGTTAGTTCCAATTCTCCAATCTAATCGGTCGAGCATCATTACAAGTCAACCACGAGAGATTTAACCAATCAGCACTGGGACGTTTCATTATGCATCCTAATTTACATTCTGTCATTGTAGGTACAACATCTGATGTAGAACTTACTTCACAATTTTGCATTTGCATGACACCAAGTTGGTGTTACAAACCCTGGTGCATCATGGGATATAGCGTCCATTGGAAATAGTCAGTTATCCGGGTATTTGACCATGCTTTTGCTTGTGTGATATTGTTTAGTTACAATAAGTTTGTTAAGGAAACCTGTTTATAAAAGAGCTATTAGCAATACTTGATGGACCTGTCATTCTGGACATCTGTTACTGTAGATATGGGTATCGAATCTTGCTTTTTTTATGATTCACACTGTTTAATTGCTTTTGTGAGAACACAGACCTGATTTAAAAATACTCTGTGTGCCATACTTGGACCAGAAAGGTGATGCACATCATATTAACGCATCCATCTTAGAGCAGAAATAGAATTACGCACATGTAAACGAGTTCTCTCTCTCTCTCTCTCGAATATCATCATTGAAAGCAATGCCTTTTGTCTCTACCGCCTCCTTGAGCACGGTTTGATGTTTCTGTGTATGATAAGAGTGAACAGGCTCGGCTGTTTTGTTTGAAGTGCCTTCATTGTCTGACTCAGCAAATGACCACTGGACGGTCTGTTCAGAGCTGATAGTGTCTCATCCTAAATATTCCTCTTCTCTCCAGCCATCAAACCCACAACACATCTCCCATCTGAGAGAATCCTGCTGCTGCAAAACAAAGACGTCATGCCCTCCGTTCAAAGACTGCTACACTTAACACACGCCAAAGACATGAGCAGTGAACGGGATACGATGGCACATGGATGCACAACACAATGGCATTAACAAATCAAACAACACCAGCTGACAACTGCATTGACAGTGTTTGGCCACTAGGGGTGCAATGTATGATATCTATGATATACGTATTTCAGTTCTTCTCAGTGCTTGTGCAGAATCCTGCAGAAGTGCATGATTTAAATCTGCCATCTTTGCTCATTGGCATTCAGTTCCAGCTACCAGAACAGGGAAAATATGCATCTTTTAGTATGGCATGATTAAATAATTTTTATTTAAATGCTTTGGAATGGCTGTCAATGAAGAAAGATTAACTTTTTCTATGCACGGTGCTTGCCACCATCTGGCTGCATATATATATATATATATATATTTTTTTTTTTCACATTTCAGAACTAACTCTCTGTTCTCTCTGAATAAAGTGCATTCAAATGAAATGGAAAGGCACAACGATTTATTCAGGTGTTGTGCATCTTTGGATCATATAGTCCAACCGAACATTAACATTGACTAAATGTTTTTTTTTGTGGTTAACTGTTTGGCTAATCGCTTTGCTAATGTGCTAATTGCTAATTGCGTTTACATGGCTGGCACACAAATATGGAGTGAAGGTGCATTCGAGTCCTCCTGGGTTAAGTTCATAATTATAAGTTGGGAAGCCGTAATTATGATGTCAGATGTGTTTAAATCAATTTAATGCAGAAAAATGCAAAAAAATGCAGCTACAATTTATTTATACACTATGTATACAGTATATATATATATATATACACACACATATACATATATATATATATTTTTTTTGAACTCTGTTTCTACAAAAAAAATAATAATAATAATAATATTATATATAAATATATAGATTATTATATGAACAGAGAATGTGAATGAGGTGTGTTTTATTTGTATTCAACGTTATGAAAGTGCTGCACTGTAAATTGAATTGTTTTAGACTAAATTGTAAGTGTACAATATTACTGTATTTTGTACCTAAAAATGTCAAGCATTTCAACAAATGTACCTTCATTATATAATCTAATGCATCTGTTGTGTTTTCTAACGGGATTTATCCAGTCGTAATAATGACTTTGTGGTGACATTCATGTGTGTTTAACTCACACAATCCTTCTAACATGATTTGAATGCAAAGACAAGGCAAATCCATCGACCATCTTATTAATGTCTCCAAGTGTCTATTTTCAGTTTAGTCAAAGTTCTGCAGAGATGATGTATTTGTGCAGGCCGATCTGTACGTTAGCATCACCCTGGTTCCTTCAACAAAACGCCAATTGGATTACTGCAGAAAATAAGCTGTTAGGTCATCAAGATAATCTTAACAAATTCAAACTAATTAATAAATCACACATTTTGAAGTTGATTTTATTTTATATTGAATATACAGTAAAACACTCTTACAATAGCATCATACATGTTGCTTCATAAGCTTTTAAAAATAAATAATGCATGCTTAAAGTAAAAAAAAATATTTATTTAATAATTCAGAGGACAGAAAGAAATGATTAGCTATTTAGCAGCGGTGTTTAAAGCTGTATGTTATTTTAAAGGGTTAGTTCATCCAAACATGAAAATGAGTCTGTGTTTTATTCACCTTCAAAGCATCCGAGGTGGATGTGACTTTCTTCTTTCAGACGAATCCAATCGGAGTTATATTAAAAAGTGTCCTGGCCTCTCCAAGCCTTACAATTGGACTAAACGGATGTTAGCTGGATGCTGTTCAGAAGACTTGAAATAAAGTACGCGCACTGTAATAAAACATCCCTCACACGTCCTCGGGGGGTGAATCCGGGTGCCGGGACTGCTTCCGCTTATGGCAGTAAGATATATTGAGAGAGAAGTGTTTATTACGTTTGAAATATGGATATTTATCCTTCAAAAACGCATGGATTCGCTACATTGGGGCCTTTATTCACCCTCGGAGCCGTGTGAGGGATGTTTTATTACAGTATGCGAACTTTATTTCAAGTCTTCCGAACAGGACCCAGCTAACACCCGTTTAGTCCCATTGTAAGGCTTGGAGAGGCCAGGACACTTTGTAATATAACTCTGATTGGATTCGACTGAAAGAAGAAAGTCACATCCACCTCGGACGCTTCGAAGGTGAAAAAAACACAGACTCATTTTCATGTTTGGATGAACTAACCCTTTAATTAAACTAAAATAGGTCTTTCATTTAAAGAAACGAATGTCCATCTACATTTGAGTACAGCATTACATTAATTTTGAGAGATAGCTGCACTGCATACGAGCTGATTGACTGGTACATAGAAACAGTGTTACTTCAACCCATCAGTGATTTATTAAATCACTCTGTTCTTTCCCTTGCTTCTTGGTTGATGATGTGTTTTCTGATTGCTTGTTCTGTTCTCTGCATTCAACTCAATATGAGAAAGAATTGATTGGCACTATGTACACAGCCAAACAGGAGAGAGAATCAAATTAGTTTACTTTGTCTCCTGTTTTGCATGAAAGCGTTTCCATTCGTTTCCCATCTGTGAAAAAAATACCCTCTGAATAAACTTTCACACATTAAACAAGATAGCTTCCCGAATCTGAAGCGCTGGACTTAGCTGAGCGATTAAATCTTGAATTCTGCCAATTGCAGATGTAATGACATCTGGAGGGACATCCAGCCTCTCTTATGTTTAATTATAACACCTCGTTTATCCTCAGAACGTCTCTCAATCGCTGATGTGGGTGCCTGAAGTTTACCTCTTGGATTCTCTGAATGAAGGCCTGTCTTGCATCATCACAATTAATTTAACTCTCGTTCCAGGTGTTGTGTATCACCTTTCTGGTAAGTTCTACATAATTTAGTCTCTCTTTCACTCTTAATCAGTGCATATGACAGACCTCCGACCGAAGAGAGTGAGATTTCAGCAAAGCGAGATGGTTTGGGACGACTGGTGGGTATATTATACAAACACTGGATTCCTATCCTCCGTAAAATGCCTGCACAGGCGGTATATGCCTGCAAAGGGGTCTTCTCATCTTTAGACACAGAAAACAAAAGGAGATGACAGAGAGAATGAGAGAGAACAGATGAAAGGAGAGAGCATGACGTGACCTCTGTGCTCTGGGGTCACTGCACAGCTGTAAATGTCAACAAAC
>QVTF01010674.1:17500-125000 GCA_003573665.1 Oxygymnocypris stewartii | reverse complement strand
GCCTCTTTCAATATAAAAGTCTTTACTGCCGTCTCTTGTCGCCATCTAATGGCAGAATAATGCAACTAAAATTGTCATCACGAACACACACATATTTTTTTCAATACTAAATACTATTATTTATACCAAATATTGTTTATAAAACTTTGTATTTCAAGCGCACTCGTATCACTCAGACCTCCGTGCGGTGTGTGTGGCACACACACACACACACACACACACACACACGGACGCATGGACAAGTGTTGCAGTGTTTACAGACTCTTTTGAAAGCACATAGCAACTAGCGACATTTTGGATAAACCTTAGATTTCATTCAGTAGAATAATGTCACCGGTTTCGCCTCGCGAGCGCGAGGTTTCAAAGTCCCCCCCCCCCCCCGACGCAGTCTTTCTCCACCTGCAGAGTTAGCAGCGTATTCAAAGAACCGAACCGAACCACAGAAGACTTGTGAATGAACGAGTACAAAACAGCGTTTCCAAAAACCTATCACTCTTGACTGTCTGGCATATGATTATGAATGCAGTTTGTCTGTAAATGGTTGAAATATGCACATAGTTTCAAACTATTAGTTTGTTGCACAGACGTATGTTTGTGCTCCATGAAAAATATATATACACATATATATATATATACAGTATATATATATATATATATATATATATATATATATAAAGCTTTTAGCAATTCAGTTGAAGTGACTGCGGGTTACATTGAAGTACTATTTCTAAAACATAAAATGTGGGCCTAAATGAGAACTGCTTTATTGGGCATTTAATTGTATACAAATGCAGTACTGTCGAGTAACCCTTATGAAAAATAACCATGGTTTTATTATAATAAATGTGTAGTAACCACGTGTTTTTTTTTTTTTTTTTGCATTTTGGTTACAATTTATGTAACCAGTTTTACTACGAATACCATGGTTGAACTAAGGTTAGAGTAGCAAGACCAAGGTTAATTTGTGGTTATCATGGTTTAAGTATAGTAACCAAGTTTAATTTGTGGGGTTTTATTTGTATAAAACCATGGTTCCGTAAGTACGACCTGATGACATCATAAATATGATAATTAAGCATATATCAAGTTGAATTGTTATATAAAGTTATAAGCATGTTTATAAAAAAAACTAGTTTTGTAATAACAATTATTTCAGACCTTTTGATTTTGATGATAATTCAGATTCGGACATTTGAATGTAAACTTTGAGAACCCCTGCTCTCTATGTTCAGGCCTGGTGAGTTTGCTGGCCGGTCAAGCACACCAACAACCGTGCTTATTTAACCATATTTTGGTGCTTGTGGCAGTGTGGACAGGAGCCAAATCCTGCTGGAAAATTAAATCAGCTTCTTTAAAAAGCTGGTCAGCAGAAGAATGTATGAAGTGCTCCAAAATGTATTGGTAAACGGGTGCAGTGACGTTGGTTTTCAAAAAACACACAACTTTTCCACTGCATTCTAATTAGTGGTGGGCATAGATTATTTTTTTTAATCTAGATTAATCTAGATTAAAATGGCTCATTTGAATTCTGCCGAAGGCATTCAGAATATGTGTGCTACCCAAATAATGGCTAAAAGTAAGTCTTTGAGAACGGGTTTCTCAAGCCAGGTGGCGCTTTAGACCAGGGGCTCATCTCCTGTTTCCAAAATGCATCACAAACTTTAATCTCTTCCCGTCCCAATCCCACGAAAAAACTGGAGGAAAATCCCGTTCCACTCCCGGAAGAATGACTCCCATTCCCTCCCACTCCCGTGTTGTTGTTTTTTTTTTTGTTTTTTTTTTGCCGATAACTGTCAATTACAGTAAAAATATAGTACAGATCACAGCGTGCCCACCTTATTAGTTGAATAAAAACCCAAAATGTCGTTTTTTGTTATTATATTGAACTGAAAGCCATTTTATGCACAGTGTTGCACAGATTAAATTTCATGTAAATCATCCATGCTAACACACACGTCTTCTATTTTTATTTTTTAGACATTTCACTCTCTATAGATATATTTTTCAAAGACGGAGTTTCGAAGTTTCTCGCTCAAGTTCACATGAGACCTAAAGCGCATCCTGTTTGCTTAAAAGCGCAACGTTTCGTTGTTATTCTGAGTGCACACAAATAAACGTAGAGTCTTTACAGATTCGAAAGATGTATTAGGCTACTTTTATCTGTATGACCAAGAATGACGGAGATTTTAAGAGCAAGTGAGCGCACCGGAGCCTGTCCTGCAGCAAACGCGCTTCCTCTCAAACACTTCAATAGCGCACATTTCTCTAGGTTAACATCATATTGAGCGGCCATGTAAAGTTGCTACTACATACATCTTTCAGATGAAAAGCCATATTTGAGGTTGATGAATGATAGTTGAGTGTTTGGATGTCCTGCCCGATTGTATTACCACATAGACCAGCCGTTAACAATCTGTCCATCACGGACTGCGAGCCTCTAGTTCGAAGACTCGTTCTCGCCCCCTACAGTGCAGTTCGGCTAGGTATACATCCGCGCTAAAATATCAGGGTGAAAGTCATCATAGCTTGCGTAGTATAGACCCAGCTCCCAACCCAACTTTGAGAATAGATTAACGGCGATATTTTTTTTATCGCCGATAAGAGTCTCACGTTAACGCAGCACGTTAACGCCGATAACGGCCCACCACTAATTCTAATTTATTGAGATGCACCTGTATTACTAATTTTACCCAGCTAAGGTAAAATTCCTGCAAAATAACATTATGTTGCTTACTGAAAATTTAGCAACATTTCTTAAGAGAAAATGCCAGTGTTTGGCACTAAAAGCATGCTACATTTGATCTAAAACATATTTTTGTGAATCTGGCATTGTTTTAATACGCTCTTGTACGTTTTTATACGAAATATCTAATAGTGTTAACAAAAGCGCATGTTAGATAAATTACATTAGCTGAAGCATCCGTGCCATTTTATCTTGCTCGCACAAGACTTTGAGCTCGTGTTTCACAGAACTCGAACCTGAGCACTTCACATCTCAAATATAATGTTGTACCAGGTGTGCCAACAAGTACATTTACTATAACAACAAAATCAGGCACTATGATAGAAGTGTATTGAGCTCATAACCTAGTATTGTGTGTGGAACCGCACAAAATAAGTGTGCAATCATAATTTTAAATTTTGTCATTTTGCAGACGCTTTCATCCAAAGCCACTTACAATTGGGGAATACATAAAGTGATTCATCTTAAAGAAGCAAACAGGCAAAGGAAGTGCTCATAATACCAATTTTCAGGCATTGTTCAAATAAGTAGAGTTGGAAACTGCAGTGAATTGTCCTGTATGAATGGGTATGTTTCTCCATTGAGCCTGTTTTCTTTTTTTATGTAACGTCTCACTGGTGCATTCAATCTGCAGTGATATATCTCAACAAATTATCTGACGAAATCCTGACAATCAGCCAGCATTAAGATGTCTAAATGAGCTCTAACCATCATGTTTTAAAGCTTGTATCAATCAGAGTTTGTTGGAATTTATGTTGAAATGACATGTTCAATTGAGCTTTTCAAACTTTCTCAAAATGCTTTCCAGGTAGTTGATTTTTTGAGGTATTGGGTGCCGTCCACATCACCAAGGACTGTCTATTGACTCTACACTTCAGCGTTCTGACAGGCATGAAGGCAACGGCTAAGTGATAGATGACGCTAACAGATTACCAGAGCTCCCAAAACAAGCTATCAGAGACGCACACACAAATATAGCCCACGGTTTTGAACCAAAATTTCAGTCCAGCTTAAAATCCCATCAATGTCTGTGACTACAGAGGTTGCAGAAGTTAAATGGATTTGTTAAAGGGCAAGAAAGAGAGAAACACATAAGAGAAGCAATTCCGAAAGATGTTTCCAGATATAGATCCTTTCTTAACTCGCGAGGAGCAATCAATTAAGTTAACGTAAAAGCCTGAGATGGTACAGTATGTGTCTTGTTTGGAGTCCGGATATTGAACTTTTAAGACATGCCATCCTTGATCAGAGGGTGAGACAGTGATGCCGGACAGATTCATTTGTTAAAACTAGAAGATCTCTGTTGAATTCCCATTCCTTAGCTTTCCACTGAAGGACAGAGAGTCTATGTACTTTGTTTGGTAAGCCATTACTAATTAGTTTTTTGACCAGCTGATGGATTTAAACCTGTCAGCATGTTATTTGCACCCATATAATACAGTCGCCTCATTAAATTATAGCCATCAATATCTGACAAATTGACATATTGCATATATTTTCCACAATTTGACTGTTATTAAATGGGATTAAATGACTCTCTTCAATAATGGATAATGAAAACACACCATTACTACTTTAGCCAAGAAGCTAATCAATATCATCAAATATGAAAACGGCCAAAAGGGTTTTTCACACTACACTTAACTCACGTTAAAGGCCTGTTTGAACACCTGGGTTATGAAACCCTGCAGCAAAGTCATTTTTAACCACTGAATTGCGTTGTCAAAAATATACAACATTAAACAGTGGGATGCCAGAATCTTATAGCAAGTTTTCTGCAACAGAAAAAAACACTGTCCCAGCTCTAACCTCACTCATCATACATCCACAAACACTTTCACGCTATAAGATTCGTTTCGGCATCTGAGCAAAATCATTTAAAAAGTCAAGCAGTGATGATATGAGGAGGATGAGGAGACCATGTTATTATTTCGGTGTGTTTCAGAAGACTCCAGACCACCAGAGCAGATCTACGTCGCACCAGATGGACAAGCACTCAAACAGGTTGCATGATTGTTGCATGTACATGAATATGCTAATTAGAATGCAATCCAGGGTTTATAACGTGAAATCTTGAAAATGAAATATGAACAGTGTGAAATGTTAAATAATGTAACCCACACTTGACCAGGCTTAAGAATGGTTAAGGTTTACGTTGCCAGCCAGTGCCAATATCTTTGATCATATTCACAAATATTAAAAAACCCAAGAATATTTGTGACCTCTCTGTGAAATCCAGGCTAAAGTCTCAAAATCTAATTATGAGATAACGAGCATCAAAGTTTGATTTCTACCATTAATTTCACTATAAGTTAAATTAAAAAAAAGTCAATATTAACAATATAAAGGTAACATTTTACAGAATGTTCTTTACCTTATGAAGGATGATTATTTTTTGTAGAAAACAGCAAATCACAAAAAATGACTTCAGCTGGGTTTTCACAGAGAGGGTCACATTTTGTTATACAGATACTCAAACAGTTAATATATTAAACGAAAGAACATAGTCAATTTTAAACATAACAAAAACCTTCACTCATTTTAAAAAAACAAACAAACACTGGATTCAGAATGAAAAGATTAATTCATGTAAAATAAAATATATAAAAACTGAACATTGTTTTACAATGTTGACGTGTCCAGTTGTCCTGCAGTGATTATAATGTTATGTAAAGGTTACTAAATGTTCCGCTAAATTTATTTTCAGCATAAATATAGCATTATTTGAATGTTTTTATTCTTATTCTAGGAATGTTAAAATGTCAAGTTTACTTGTCGTGATTAGAACATTATTTAAAGATTCATCAAATACAAATAACATCATAAGAACATTTTGAGAATGTTGATCTCAGAACATTTTCTCTCAACATTATGAGAATGTTCCATAAACATACATTTAAGAACATGTTGTCCTAACATTGATATAACTAAAAACAAAGTCATTAGAACATTACCTGCTGGCTGTGTACATCTCTAAGGACTGCTAGTTGACATGTAGTTTCATAGTTATGTAGTCAGTAGGATGTGTAAAGTGGACTATCAAAATAAAACCTTGCCTAAATATTTTCCTTGTTTGAAAAACGATAAACCGCAGAACCCTTTTCCCCTATAAAGAACCTTGTGTACAATGAAAGGATGTGAAAGGTTCTCCAAGGAACCATCAATTGGTTCAACTTTATTTGTAATAGTGTGAGAAACGGCATTACTAAACTAAACTGTCTTTGTGACCTATATCGAGAGAGCCACTGGTGCTTATGATCATTCAGTCAGAGGACAAAGCACTTGAATTCAAGATAAAAAACATTCCCCTCTTCTAAAATTAGCATCTCTCTGTTCCTGCCGCCTCTCTTCTCCAACTGTTCTGCAGTGCTGTACGAGGCTCTCTGAAATCTGGTGCAATCAAATGAATTTTCCCATTAATCCATCTCCTGACGGCCCTAAGTCGTCGTATTCAACACTTTCAGAGGCTGTTTTGCTTTTTTTTCACACAGTTCAGAAGCTATTGTTCCGTGGCAAGCTCTCAGAAAGTAGGGCAGCGCTCACAAACCAGAGGTTCCCATGGGGAGAATGAAACTTTGTAGAACTAAAAGACAGACATTTTCCAACCAAACAATCTCAATAATGCAAATGAAATACATCCAGACGCCACACTGTGGGAACGGCATCTGTCACGTCCGTACGCCAGACGCTGGCCTCCACGCACCTTCAATAAGCCTTAAAGTAAATGATAGATTCATTTTAAACGATCGCTATTAATAAAAATAGTACAAGAGGCTTATGCATGTTCCTGATAGGCCCAGTAGAAGTGGTTACGTTTGATGTGCCCATCGACTGCCACAGTGACTGGTTATTCGGTTTTAGTTCTACAAAGCCTTCAGTAAGTGCCCCTTTCAGTCTGAAAAATCAGGTCACATTTACATAGAACACTGTGTGAATGGCAACACAGAAACCAGTTACAGCAGATAGAGCTCATGCCGTAGGAAACATTGTTTATTCGTAGCAGCAACACAGGAGGAGCTGGTTGGGGGGGTCTCCATTCATTTATAATATTCCCAGGGCAACGAATTCAATGAAACAACATTATTGACAATTTATCAAATATTTTTGTGTGGGGAAGTCGTGGCCTAATGGTTAGATAGTCGGACTTGTAATCAAAGGGTTATGAATTCGAATCTCGAGCTGGCAGGAATTGTAGGTGGGGGGGAGTGAATGTACAGCGCTCTCTCCACACTATCCACACTCAATACAACGACTGAGGTTCCCTTTGTGAAAGACACCGAACCCCCGACTGCTCCCCAGGCGCTGCAGTATAAATGGCTGCCCACAGCTCCAGGTGTGTATTCATGGTGTGTGTGTGTGTGTGTTCACTACTGTGTGTGTGCACTTTGGATGGGTTAAATGCAGAGCACAAACTCCAAGTATGGATCACTATACTTGGTCTTATGTCACATCACGTCACGTCAAATATACCAACTCGTATCTAATAAATTGCCAGTATTCATTGAGCATTTGACACAACAGAATGAAGGTCGGCATGCACTTTTCAAATTAAAGACTTGTATTGGGATTGATGGTTTAACATCCATGGAACCTTTCTATTGCATAAAGGGTACTTTATGGAAAAATAAAGGTTTGAAAAGTGGCTTTTTTTGCTGTAATGCTGTAGAAGAACCATTTCTGGTTCCCTAAAGAGCATTTCAGTGAAACAAATACATAAATAAATAAATAAATGGGGGGGGGGACAGTTTAATAATCTAAATAACCCTTTTCCACAATAAAGAATCTTGTTGTGAAGTGAACAATATGCTACACTCTTAAAAACAAAGGATATTGAGGAGCCTTTACAGGGAAAGTTCACCCCAAAATAAATATTTGCTGTTCTTTAACTCACCCTCAGTCCATCCAAGATGTAGGTGTTTTTTGTCTTCAGTAAAACAGTAAATAATATTTTTAGCTGATACTGTACTCCTAGTTCATAAATCGCATGCCAGCAGCTGCCTGCACTTGGAAGTAAAAAAAAAGCATATCAGGCAAGACAAAGTAAATACATGTTGCTCCTGATGATGTATTGATGTCTTATGAAGAGAAACGATCGGTCTGTGCAAGAAACTGAACATTATTTACAACATTATTGCCTCAGGCAAATGGGGAAATCTGGCTATTTTCTGCAAACTGGTTCTTGGATGTGGATATTTTACATATCTAAAGCATTTCAAGTGAACACACTAGTCTTCATCAGCTCACCTTTTCCATAAGCAATGAGAAACCATACAAACTCATCAGTGGCTCATCGGTCTCGAGTCGAACTCTTTCCTCAGTTCAGTGACTGCGGGAGGAACTGGAGCTTCATCACAGGATCAGATACGCTGCCATGTTGGCTCATTTCCAGTCAGAGTGACTGTCAGATGTCTAAAAGTGAGTTTTGATTGAGTAACTTGTAGATCTCTGCTGCTCGAGCCCCTGCTGTTTGAGACGGTTCAGTCCAATACGGTGAACACTGAAAAGATCCAGTTTAAAAGAATGAACCGGACATCACTCCAGTCCAGACCGTTTGCCTTAGACTCTGAATTACAGGTAACAATATTGTAAATAATGTTCGTTTTCTTGCACAGGTTGATTATTTTGCTTCATAAGATCTCAATATATTGTCAGGAGTTTTAATTATGTGGTCTTTTTTTAATAATTCTCTATATTTGGCAGCCACTGACTTGCATTTAATGAATCACCAAGGACCACCGTTTCAGCTAAGAAAAGTCATCCACATCTTGGATGGCCTGAGGGGGAGTACATTTACACCAAGTATTCATTTTTGGATGAACTATCTCTTTAACAACCGTATTTTTTTTAAGTAAATGTTGATGTTATTTATTTTTTTCATGGAACAATCAATGCTAATAAAGAAGCTTGAGCCTAAGTACCATGCCATTGAAAGATGTGCATTCAGATATGTACATGTAATGTACTGGAAATGATTGTGGCTGCATGCAATTCAATAACCTAATTTGGAGAGTTCCGTCTGAAAATATACATTATTTTCATCCTGCCCATTTAAACTCTAATTTTAGAATATGTATCATTTGCACTCCAAAGTGCCTTTGCAAGTCACTTACAGGGACTAAATGACAGTGTGACATTTTGTGCATCTCACTTTTGCAGTGAACGGCTGCAATTATGAGTGGCGGTGTAATGGGTTTTAGCTGGATTCAGAGCTGTGTACCCTGGGATACTGAAAATCTCTCTGAGACTGAAGAATGAAAGAGACAAAGGCAATGTGTAGGAGTTATGAATTAGATTCAAATATAACTTTGGGGGGAAAAGTAAAGAGAGAGGTTATATGTTTTTCTTTCATGTGGTTATATAAAGCCTGCAGATGGTGAAGAATGTGCTTTGCTGCATATACTTGACGTCTTGATTTGTTTTTGGAGGTGAATGAGCTTGTATCAGGCACATCTGTAATAGCTGGAGAAAGCTGTAAGCATTACCATTCATCTCAATACAAATCATCACGATGATGCCGATTAGCTGACGCACAGTCAAAATATAGAAGCAGTTTTATATTTTTAATAGCCCACTAAAATAACATAAATCAGTGGAAAAGCTTTACTATATTATTATTTTTTTTAAGTAATTTGTATTTTGAATTACAGATTGAGTAAATAAATATGTATTTTTTAATTTTACATTTAATTTCATTCTTAATAATACTACAACTAAATAAATACTATACATTTATATTTATTGATTTATTAATTAAATATTCCAAATAATTTATTTGTTACAGTAATATGTTATTTGTGTTAACTAACACAAAAACCATTACAAATCAATAATAAAACATTTTAAATAAAAATTATTTTAAATTATGAAACTAAAAATGACAGTTTTACTAAAATAATGTGACAACTGAAAATATAAAAATAGATAAACAAATACAGACATATGTAAAATAAACTAATGAAAATGATAAAACACAACTAAATTACTGAAAGTTAAACTAAAAATACAGTGGAAACAGAAACTATAAAACTAAAACAACTTCAAATATTAACAAAACCTGTACTAAAATAACACTGTACATAGCCATCCTCCAATGCCTATCCCAGCGTCTCAGGACATTATAATAATGATTTAAATAGTCATTATTATCGACCTGATTATAGCCATTGGTTTCTGTGTTTTGGCTTTGTTTTCTGTGTTTAGTCCTTGTGCTCCATCTTAGGTGGTCCATGTGCTCCGTCAAGATATATTGACACTTAGACTTGGCATTAAGGCGTCTCCACATACAGTTATATGGTCATTAAACCAGTGTCCTCTTCAGTACTCTTTGTTTTTGTGCCAGAAGCCCAAACTGAGCTCACGCTGGTTACCCAGCCGCTCTCCAGGGCTTTGAGACATGCAGCTGAAGCTGATAGTCCTCCAGGGATTATGGAAATGAATGCAGGGACTGAAAATAAAGCTGGTCTCAGATCAGTGGCTGAGGACGAGCTCTTGCACCACAGCCATCGTTAGAAACCCTCTCAGGTAATTAACAACAGGGGAAACATTAACATTGTAAAATCAGTGTCAGGCTCTTTGCTCAGGTGTGCACATATGTTGAGAGGCAGGTAGGACAGCCTGTCGTAGAACTCGGACCGAGGATTATGATTTAATTAACATGTTATGGTCCTATGCCTTCCACAGATAATATAAATACATTTCTGTCATGCCAACTCTCGGAGTGACTTGCATGGTAATATACGTGACAATGTTAATGTATATGGTCTTGGTGGAATAGATCTGCTACGGCTGCAGAGCAAGTACCGAGACTTGCTACCGCCAACACATCCACAACACGCTGCTGTTAGCATGTAAGAAATACAGCTGCTGCACATATAACACATATGAACAACCTCATATAGCATACATGAATCACCTCGTAGCAGATCTATACAGGTGGAGCTGGGGAAGGTGTAGGGTTTCTGCAAACTGCTACAGCCGACATTAGCCATGTATTTGAATGCTGATCAGCGAGCTCATTGGCTACCGATACAGGAGAGAACCAATCAGCTGTGACGTGATAATTATATTATTATGTCATACTGAATTTGATTAATTGGACTGCGCCATCTAGAGTTTCATGCCAGAACTTTGTATATCAATTAATTTAGAGTACTTAACTTAGTGATCAATCAGAACCAAATCACCTAACCTGCCTTTAATGCCTGTCAGCAGTAATCTGTTGCACTACTCATTATATTACTTTACATTACACTCCCCAACATTTTTAGTGTCATTACTCCTCAGAATTCTGATTTCATATGTGTGCGTATTTATTAAAGTATTTATAGTGAAACGTTTCTACATGAAACATGAAGCTAATGGACACAAGATCATGAAGGCATATGATGCTCATGTGATATTCATGAGATTTGGGTTATTTTTTATAAGAATAAATAATGTTTACATGAGAAATACCAAACAGGTATGGCGATTAGCTTATTATAAATGCAACAAATAACATATTTCTGCCTCATTAAATGAACGACATTCACACCAGATTCCAAAATTAAGTTATTACAAACAATAATGTTCAGGTATGATCAGTTTCAAGATGCATGTTGTTGGAAGAAAAAAAAAAAAAAAACTATATAAATATATATATAAAAATGTAAAAAAAAACATATATATATATATATATATATATATATATATATAATTGTTATCAGTATTTGTTTTCCTACAGTAGATGTGTTTTTAGAGGGAGATAGAGTTTTTTGATGAGGCAGGCTTTACCCTGACCATGACGTGGAGGAGAGTTTAAGAGCCCAGCGGTTGAATAGACCCCCTCACAAACAAGTCCCTCTTCTCCAGACCATAGATGATACCTGCAATGACATCACAGGAGGAGACCAATGTCAGGCCTGGATTTGCCACACCGGAAGAATGTTTCCAAGATGTTTAACTAATGAAAACATCCATTATGATGTGGATGAGAACCCGTGGCCAAATCCACAAGACAGGGTTGATAAAGACATATAAGACCAGTGAGGGACACTCCAGCTGACATTTTACTGTAGGCCTACTGTAGGTTTTTTTTCTTAGATATTTTTTTCCCTATTTAAAGGGAAATTGTGTTGATTATGTCATCAATAATTATCAAATGTTTACTGATTCCAGTGTCTGTTCTCTCTAGTATAATACATTGATGCATGATTGTGTAGAACCACAATGAAAGCTGCTTCATATGTCTTGAATAACTATATTGAATGATTGTACTAACAACTAAACAGTGAAACTATGGGTATATTGTGTGTGAGTGATCTAAAGTAATATTCCTATGATGTTTCATAATAAATTAGCATTTTGATGGTTCAGATGGTTGTTTTAATTGTTTTGAGAGCAATTATATTAAATAAAAGTGTCAGATCGATTGAGAAGAGCTGTAATTTGTCATGTGTAGCAGCTTGATGATAATTGTAATACCAGAGTAAATAATGCGACAACTTACATTATACAACAATGTTCTTGTGCTGGTTTCTCACGACAAAGTAATGGAAATGCAGTCACCGAATGCAAGTTTTTTCATCTTCCATGCATATTTTTTTAAATGAAACGAAACTATTGGAATAGTTTATATTCATAAATCTTCATAAATTGTAGGTCATCATCTTGACTCTTCCAAATCCTTTCAGTTATGGGATAACATCTATTACTATTAAAGTAAAGCCAGTTAATTATATTATCAATATCAATATATATATATATATATATATATATGTGTTGTATGTGTTGTATATTTTCATATTTTATTTCCTTTTTTTTATTTAATTACATTTTTGTTTGCGCAACTTTACATGCATGTTAGATGTAATTTCATTCTTGTAGATGTTACAGTGTTTTGTCTTTCCTAAGTGTGTGTTTGATGTGAAATAAATAAATAAATAAATATGCAAGCAAACTGATCTAGGGATGATTGGATTGCTTGATTTCAGATGAGATCAGTAGGGGATGAGACAACAAAAGTAACATTATAATGCACTATTTTAAGGTCAGTAACTGTATTAATATTAATGAATTCTTATTCATAATTACCCTTACTGAAGAAAGTCATTATTACTGTAACGCGCTACTAGCAACCCGTTACTTCCCAAACACTGGTTCTGGTTTATGGCACTGTTTTGGAAGGCAGATCTTTATATTCTCGCTCCACGGCTGGAGGAAGTCAGATGTTAAACAGGATCCTCTAATATTCATCCCCTCCAGTCAGCAGTGCTGTGCTCATCGGATCAGAAGTGTCATCGAGTTGTGTGTCTGTGTTCCCGTGGTGAGCCTGCCGTCTGTGTCTGCTTCTGAGAAAACAATAGCATGAATAAATGACATTTACTTGCCTTGATTGGTACAGCATACTATTATTTCACTGATTTCTTGCAGCAGCAGCTGTACAAAGAACAGAAAGTGCAAGGCAACATGTGTATGGCATGACCCTACTACTTTATTTATAGTGTAATACATTTAAGAAGCTATTATTTCAGCTTTGGGGAATCATTTATTAAAGATTCAATATTGCTTTGATTGAAGTGATATTAATCTTTAACTTATGATTTATACTTTATTAACGACTCGTCCAGCGACCATTAACATCAGTATATCTTTAAACATTTTGTTTATCTTGCTTCATGGCCAACGATAAAACTGTGACTGCTTTAAGTTGAGATGGCCGCAGATCTTGTTGTTTAGGTAAAATGAGTCCTGGTAGGAATGCACATATCCTTACAGAAACTGTTACATGATGTTACAGTCTCTGTGAGCTCATCCAGATTGGTGGCAGCAGCTTCAAAATCAGTCCAATCATTAAGGTCGAGACAGGATCGTAAAACCCGCTCTGTCTCATTAGTTTATCTTTTAACAGTTCTTAATACAGGTTTAGCTGATTTTAGTTTATATCTGTCAGTCGGTATAAGTTAAACATGGCTTTACAGAAACTTGCTGATCAGATCACGGACACAGAACAAAAACACCCTGACTCTGTTTTAATCATTCTCGGGGACTTTAATGAAGCAAATCTCTCCCGTGAATTGCAAAAATACAGACAGCATGTTACATGTCCCACCAGAGACAGTAATATATTGGATCACTGTTACACAACAATAAAAGACGCTGTTCACTCTGTCCCACAGGCAGCACTGAGGCTTTCTGATCACTGTTTGGTTTAATTTATACCGACTGATTTTATAAACTAAAATCTGCTAAACCTGTATTAAGAACTGTTAAAAGATAGACTAATGAGACAGAGCGGGTTTTATGATGCTGTCTCGACCTTAATGATTGTACAGATTTTGAAGCTGCTGCCACCAATCTGGATGAGCTCACAGAGACTGTAACATCATGTATCAGTTTCTGTAAGGATATGTGCATTCCTACCAGGACTCATTTTACCTACAACAACGACAAACCATGCTTCACTGCAAAACTCAGACAGCACCGTCAGGCTAAAGAAGATGCTTACAGGAAGGGGAATAAAATATTGTATAAACAGGCCAAATACACACTGGAAAAGGAGATCAGAGTAGCAAAGATAAATGATTGCGATACGCTAAGGATCCAGTTCTCTTCCAGCGACTCAGCTTCAGTGTGGAAAGGTTTGAAAGACATCACCAGTTACAAGACACCATCCCCCAGCACTATGGAGAATCAACAACAGGCAGACGATTTGAATGAGTTCTATTGCAGGTTTGAAACAAACACCCCACACCCACCCTGAACATCTCTCCACAAAACCATTAACACCTCCAGTGCCCCCCTCCCCTCTCCCCCACACCTGCAATTCAGATCAGTGAAGACAAGGTGTGCCAGGTCTTACAGATGGAGAAAAGTAAAAATGCACCAGGCCCAGACGGTGTCACACCAGTCTGTCTGAAATCCTGTGCTGACCAGCTGGCCCCAACTTCAACAGATCAAGTCCCCTCATGCTTCAAATGCTCCACCATCAACCCCATCCTAAATAAATCCAAAATTACAGGACTAAATGACTACAGGCCTGTGGCTCTAATGTCTGTGGTCATGAAAGTCATTTGAAAAACTGATGTTGGCCATCTGAAGGACATCACTGGACCGCAGGATCTTCTTCAGTTTGCCTACAGAGCAAACAGGTCTGTGGACAGTGCAGTCAACATGGGACTGCATTATGTTCTGCAACATCTAGACAGACCAGGGGCTTATGTGAGGATCCTGTTTGTGGACTTCAGCTCTGCCTTTAACGATCGTATTTGCAGCGATCCCACAGAACTCCCGCACGTACTCCAACAGCAGGAGGTCCTGGTGAGCCAGGGCGGTTTCCATAGCCGTGGGGAGAAACAGAAAAAAACAAACTGAGAAAAGGAGCGCCACTCACTATATTTGAAGGTCTACCGTTCTGTCACGGTGCGCTGGGGACGAAGGAACGAGGAGACGAGGATACTTTTAAACAATACAATCTTTAATCTTAACAAACCTAGGAGGAAAATTAAAAGCAGATAAAAGAACCAAACCAAGGAAGAACACAAGACTTTTAAAGACAGGGAAATCAAAGGAGCAAACAAGAAGCTTAATGAACTCAGGTGATAAGACTGAATGATGATTAACTAATGAAAACAGGAAACAAACCAAAAAAGAACAAACAGGAACTCAAACACGTGACAATATTAGTATTCCTTTTTTATTATAATTTTTTTAATCCTTTGGATTCCTAATGCCAGAGGGGGCTCTTTGTTGGTGAGAGCCTGGTTGCACATGGGACGGATTTTTCTGAGGCAACGAGGAGTACTAGTGTGAAATGGAGAAGTATGGGAGGCACACTACATCATTGAGCGCCTAGGGCACTTCTCAGAGCAGTCAAAATCTGTCATGATTTGTGGAAAGTCAGTGAAATCGGATGGATGGATGTGTTAAATTTCAAAACTTGAATAATGTTTCTGTTGAAAATGTACTGTTAGTGGGCAAATACAAGATGTATTAAAAGGTCAATGATCATATGTTTACAGTAAAAGATGTTTTGTTAACTGTGGTGTAAAAAAGTAAACTATTTTACAAGAACATTACAGCTATTATAAAATGGTATTTTAGATTGCAATAAATAATACATATTCATTACTGTTCAAAAGTTTTGGGACAGTAAAAATTATACAATTATTACTTTTATCCATTAAATTGATCAAAAGTGACAGTACATATATGTATAATGTAACAAAAAGTGTCAAAACATTTTAGTTTGTAATAATATTTCATAATACATTTTTACAGTTTTTTTAATTAATCAAATAAATCAAACCCTTGGTGAGCAGAAGAGCCATCTTTCAAAAATATTAAATAAAATGCTACTTACACAAAAGTTTTGAATGCAAAAACCTATGTAAACTATTATAAATACGTTTGTTACTGTGAAGTGCAAAGAAGTGTATAATTTTACCCAAAGGATATATTTTACCCTTTTAAACAACATTGTAACTTAAGGTAAACACATTGCATTTTTTTTTACTAAATGTAAATTTGAAGGTAACTTCAAATTTCTAAAAGAAACATAATTTTTATAATATTGTACAGTAAAATAATGAAAAATAAAATAGCATTTTAGAAATGTTAGCCAATTGTTAGATCTGTACTGTACAATTTTTACAGGATTTTTTACAGTGTCAAATCTGTTGCTATATATTCATGTTGCATATTGCTACATAATCTCAGCCTATCTTAGACTCCTTGTGTACAAACTGTGTTCACTGAGCATGATAATCGTACATGAGACGAGTGTTTAGTCATTTTTGCGATGTTTTTGTGAAAGCTTGAGATGGACGGCTGTTGTGCAACACAAAACCAAAGAGTTCGTCTGTGTGACTGGATTTGTGTAGCACAAGCTGACATGCATTCATGTGCTAATGCACTGAGTCTTTGAAACCCTGTTCATTTAGCCAATTCCCTCATTTATATGATGGCGCACAAAACAGTGCCCTCACTGCTTAACGTTAAATTTAACAAATTCACATTAGTTCCGCTTCGATTAATCCCTGGCGGTGATGCTAATTTCATCATCTGCTGCTCCCGACGGGTCTCTGACCTCTTCAGCAATCTAAGAAACAAAATAAGTGAAGATCAGCTGAAATTATTCACATCAGTCTCACTCCTGTAAAGGTTTGGCAGCATCTGCACTTATCGGCGTTTCCCAACACTGAGGCCTACCTGAGTGACATTGTTGCGATATCAAACAAGCATGCATTTCCGTACAATCAGGCGCGCTGAGGGCCGAAGCCATGTCATGCCTCTCCACTAAATGCTCTGTGAATACCACAGACATGCTGCTCCTGCTGAGAAATGACACAGAAAGCCTGGACGCCGCAGCGCTGCGATGCTCGATGGAATCAAAGACGGCGATTAGCATTGTTGACAAGCATCAGATGTGAAGTACACTATTCAGAAATGCAGAAATGCCATATGCATGTACAGTAGGAGATTCTCCCACACACTCAGACGACTCTTCACAGCAGGATTATAGAAATATCCTTTTCTTTAGCTGCCATTTTTTGGGTTTTGTATCCATGGGAACAAAATGTGATTAAATGTTAATGTGTGTTTTTTTAACTGTAATAAATTATTTACTAAAGCTCACTACGCAGTTCAAATGTGGTCATTTATTTATAAGTAAAAATATTTGCGCATGTATTAACACTTGAAATTTCCAATTTGTAGTTTTGGATTTATTTATTTGTGTTTAAATATATAATTATCTTACCATACTTGCGATTCACTCTCAAGTCATTTATTTTTATTTAGCACTTTATAAATACTAATTTTATTCAGTCAGCTGCTACTGATGATACAAGAGTCATCATTCAGATCAATTCATTTCAATGTTGATTCAATTCAGTTCTAACAGTGTCAGTGTTGCAAAATAATCAATTATTATTAAACTTCAGCTCTAAAGTATCTGTACAGATGACAGTAGTGTCATAATTCAACTAAATGCAGTTCAATAACAGTGTTGTTGTTGCATACTCCGTGTCATTATCCAGCACTATTCAGCTCATATTTGGTTCTCTCCCGATAATGTGATTTCAATTGTTAACATGTTGAATATTGGCTGTCTTTTAAACCCCAGAGTGTGAAACAAGGACAAATGGTTCTTCACAATGATGCAATAACAAAATATGCAATACCTGTAGAGAAGTGAAGGACAAATAGAGGAGAGGAGGGAACATGATGAATTAGTGAACAAAAGAAGCTTGGGGCACTGCAAAGGTATGGACCAGTATGTACGGTTAGTTTAATAGCACTTTCAATTAGGATACACTATTAACTCGTAGCTTATTAGCATGCATATTACTAGTATATTGGTACGTATTAATGCATGACCATATTATAGATCCCTTAACCCTACCGCATACCTAAACATTACTACTACAGCAACTTACTTACTATCAAAAAGCAGAATGATAGTTTACAAGGGAAAACTGCATGACAATAACTGTGAAAAAAATCAATTCTGATTTAATTTTAAGCTCAATTTTGACACAAAACACAAAATAAACACTGTCAATTTCAAGTAGAAATAAAAACCCTGTTGTCTCAGTATTACAAACACAATTAAATTTGTAATGAAAAAAGCAGAGCTTAAAGAAGAAATGGAGGGCTTTGTAAGCATCAAAGGAACTTCACGCATATTTCATGACTTATTGAGACTTAAAAGTGCATCATATTTTGTACTCAGTAGTTCTCTTGGAGACTGTAGCCTAAAAATGACCAGAAATAAACATCAAATTCCAATCTTCAATTTTTAACATCAGCACCTCTGATGTTAAATTATTTTAATGCAAGACATTACAGGCAAAACAACTTGTTTGTTTCTCAATTTTTGGGTAATTTTGCTTCAATAACATCGCTTATGTGGTGCACACAAGTGTTTATTTTATTACACTTTATTTATTTATGTCTGTAAATTTCAATTACAATAATATTTTTCTATAATTCAGTGGCACTTATGTACAGCCAACTTTGCAGTTGTCATCCTATTTTTGACGTTATACATGTACATGTATATATATATATATATATTGGTAGAGAAATGAACATTCAATTCAAGGAGGAAGAGCTCTAGTGGACATTCCTGCAGTCAACATGCCAATTGCTCAAAACTTGCGGCATCTGTGGCACTGTGCTGTGTGATAAAACTGCACATTTTAGAGTGGCCTTTTATTGTGTCCAGCCTAAGACACACCTGTGCAATAATCATGCTGTAATCAGCATCTTGATATGCCACACCTGTGAGGTGGATGGATTATCTCGTTCACTAACACAGATTTACACAGATTTGTGAACAATATTTGAGAGAAATAGGCCTTTTGTGTTCATAGAAAAAGTCTTCGATCTTTGAGTTCAGCTTATGAAAAATGGGGGCAAAAAAAAGCGTTGTGTTTATAATTTCGTTCAGCATATATATATATATAGGCCATTATTATCTTAATTTATGGAGGGATAAATCCCAAATCCCCCCTGTAAAGATCTTTAATATCTCAACAAAATTAAACAAAAATTGTAAGCCTATCTTTATCCAATGTTCAGATTTCTGTTCTGGCAATGTATGCAAATGAGTGCATATTTAATTTGATATTTTAATTAGCATATTTAAACATAACATTACAGAAACCCATGATCCAAAACAACTGTCCTGCTGTACTGTGATTAATCAGCTGGGGAAGTATAATGATATATATTAATTAAAACGTTTACCCTGTTCACATACACACACTTTTTATGTTTTGGGGGGAGTGCAAATTCTGTTATTGTGATGCAGTGTTATTGAGTCTGGATGTGGAGGCGGGTGTCCATTTCCCAGCATGCAACTGGAGAGAATTTCTAATTTACAGTTAAGTGATATTTAATGTGTTTTTGTGCAAACTGAATGAGGAGGGACGTGTGTTAATGTTTAATGTAGGGGTGTTGAGCTTATTTGAGAAACTGCTGAGGAATGTTTCATACACTTCCAATTCCACCATCAGCAATATCCTACAGTATCTTTACGATGTGAGCAATGCATTTTCTCCTGGATTTGATATATCTTGAGGAAAACCATCCAGTTACACACAAAGTCCTCATGAATACAAAGACAAGTCCAGTATTATAATGGACGGGGAACAGAGGACGACTAACACGGAGAATGTGGTTGTTTTTGAGTCTTCTCAGGTGTGACGGTTGTGAGTAATTACTGCCATATTGTTGCTAATGTTGTCGTGGCAGTGATAAGGCTGTGATGGATGTGACTGTCTCAGACCTACATGCTTTAGAGGAGACAGACACATATCTCAGCTCTCCTGTCTTATTTTCTCAATAGCATCAGGAAATTCTGCAAATGTGGATGTTGTTGAGAAAAATGTGTTTCTGTCAGTTACCCAATGGTGGTTCAGATCATTTCACAATTAAAGCAATTATGCTTTAAAAAAGGTTTCAATTATACCTTAAATGCCGTATACACATGGCTGCAAAAAACATATAATACCATTATAATACCATGATTCATTAGTAATCATAAATGCATACTCATAAGTATGGAAGCTTTCCTATCCTGCCACAGTATAAAATAATAATAATAACAAATAAATACATAAACACATAAATAAATACGGTAATTGAAACTTTATATTTCACAATTTTGACTTAAGAAATCTGAAACATTTCTGAAATTCAATTCAAACTTGTGTTATGTATTTAAAATCCAAAATTTAGTCAAGTTTTTTTATTTTTTTTACTGCCAATGAATATAAATAAATGTGTCACTCTTTATCGTTATATATTTTATCCCAGTGCTGGCCTTTTTTCTTGCAATTCAGAGTTTATACCTCACAATTCTGACTTTTCTTCCTAGAATTACTGTATAAAACACAAATATTGTAATTCTAAGTTTATATCTAGCAATTCTGAAAAAAGTCAGAATTGTGAGAAAAGTTAGCTTCCATAAATAAGTGCTCACCACTTTGTGAAAGAAAGAAAGAAAGAAAGAAAGAAAGAAAGAAAGAAAGAAAGAAAGAAAGAAAGAAAGAAAGAAAGAAAGAAAGAAAGAAAGAAAGAATGAATGAATGAAGGTGTGCAAATTAAAATGTGGTCTTATATGCAGCAATATGCAATGCAATATATAATTAGATTAAAATAAATTATTACTAACACTAATACTAACATTACATATAAAATCATTAATCCACTAAAATACAATAAACATGCAGATACAGTAAAAACATATCTAATATATAGATGCATTCAGAACCGATGTATTTGATAACAACATGGATAAATGGCACGCATAAGATGATGTTGACTAGCAGGCTTATATAATGATGGAGTAACACCTGTTTCCTAAAGCAGCATGTTGTGTTTATTATACGCAGAAATGCAGTGCATCATTAGAGCTCTTGGGTCCAAAAGTGTTGAACAAAAGCCGAAACATGTCTTCCCAAGTCACAAAATATTTCTGTTCATAAAAGAAATGCTAATGCTGAACATCATAGCCATCAGTGAATGCAGAGATGCCATGTAGAAACAGTATGTGCCAAGGAAAATTTGTCATCTGATTACAGGAGATATGGATCATTATAAGGATTCTGCTGTCTACAAATGCCACCGGTTCAGGAAAAAAAATGAAGACAGAGCAGTAACCGGCAGTCAGCCAACATCAAAATGTATTGGTGTAAATATATAAATCAATATGCAATTAAGATTTCCCCAATTTTTTTTTAGAGAGAGACAATTGTTTAGATACTGTGAAATGCTCAGGGAATGGACTTCATCAACTCGTGCAAAACAAACAGGAATGTAAATAAGCTCATTTAAACAGCCTTACAAAAACAAGACTAATTATATTTGTTTGATGATATACAACGCTGAATTTAGAGGGCCACTAGGGGTTAACAATGGCCCTGCAGTTAACAATAAAATATCCAACCATAATGACCATGAAACTAGTTTCATTAATGACTTTCAAGAGTTTCAGCTCAATTATACACATGACGTCCATTTAATAATCAGCTACAAATATTTCAATCTTAACAGGAATTAAGTCTGTAGATATATGCATGCTTAGATGAATCTAAATCAGTCTTTGTGCTCCCCCTTAGACCGTCCAAGATGAGTTTGTTTATTCATCAGATTTGGAGAAATGGCTCAGCAATGGATGCTCTGCAGTGAATGGGTGCCGTCAGAATGAGAGTCTGATAAAAACATCACAATAATCCACACCACTCCCGTCCATCAGTTAACATCTGTAGAAGACAAAAGCTGAAACAAATCCATCATTAAGATGCTTTTAACTTCAAACCATCGCTTCTGGAGAAAATATGAGTCCATAATAGTGCTTTCTTCAGTGAAAAAGACCATGTTATCTCTCACATCGAAATCTAAACATATATTTTACAAAGCTTGGTTTGTTTTGGCTTATAACGCTGCTTGATCTGTGCAGCTGTCTCTCCTGATTCAGACCAGAACACTTGAACATGGAGGAAGCATTATTATGGATAGAAGACATTTTAGCCAGTTTGAAGTAAAAAATAAAAATCTCAACGATGGATTTGAATTTTTACAAACACACAGCTTTTGTCTTCTCCAGATGTTAACTGATGGACTGGAGTGGTGTGGATTATTTTGATGTTTTTATCATCTGTTTGGACTCTCAATCTGACGGCACCCATTCACTGCAGAGCATCCACTGCTGATAGAAGAAGTGATTAATTGCTACATTTCCACAAATATGATAGAGAAACAAACTCATCTACATATTGGATGGTTTAAGGGTGAGTACATGTTATGTTATTATTATTATTTTTTTGGTTAAATATTCCTTTAAAATGAAACTTGAAAGAGTAAAGAGAGAGGTGCTCTAACATCATCTCAGCAGATCTAGTTTTCTCAGAATAAATGACTGAGACTGATCTAGATTAAAATTCACAAAATGTAAAGGAATTAATGATGTTTTTCGTGTACATCATGCTGAGATTAGACGTGTTTCAGACAGAGGTTAAGTGTAAGATTATTTCACCGCCCTGGATGCAGTACATAATAACAGCAGAGTTTAATCCAGAGGGTGGAAAAGTAAACGCACGCAACATGGGATTTGCATTGTCTCTAATTCATATCGCTGACTTAGCCTGACAGCTTTAGACCCATCGTTAGTGCATTTGAGCCAACTGGGGAATCTGGTGATCTCCAGCAATGCCTTCGACATGTGACTGACAGAATACAGCAAAGAGCTCTTCAGGCATGACCTCAATGTGCACATCAACCTAAGGCTATTTCTGTATCATCAGATTTAGAATAGCATAATCATAATTTATGTTTTTGACAATACTTGAAAAGACTTTGACATTTTGATTTACAACAAAACTAACACTAACTAAAAAATAATCAATCAATCAGTTGTTTATTATATGTATCAAATTGGCTACACAAGTTATTTAAACTTAAATTTAATTTAAAACTATTGAAAAAAATGTTAAGTCTCAAATGTCTTAGAAATTAAGCTGAAATTGTTTAAATTATTTTGACGAGTTAATAGAAAAGCATGCATAGCCATGATTTACTGATTATACAATATTTACATTTATGCATTTAGCAGACGCTTTTATCCAAAGCGACTTACAGTGCATTCAGGTTAAACATGTTTTATCAGTATGTGTTCTCTGGGAATCGAACCCACAACCTTTGTGCTGTTAACACAATGCTCTAACCACTGAGCCACAGGAACACATGTACAGTTTGTACATTTTATAGTAGTTATTATTTATCTTATGTAACGTTCACAATTTAACTTATCAATTATTTTTGCAAATGATGATTTATGTGTTTGTTTGATTAATTCATTTATAACGGATTTCTGTGGCTTTGGTTGTGTTTTGATTTGATGTCATGGCGGTCTGCTATTGAATCTTCTACTGAGTTGTAAAAGTGTATAGTTACTCTTTCATGCATTGGTGTATTTGTAATGTGTTAAAGAGGACACACAAGGACATGTGCAGGTGGGACGGACTCTCTCTGTTTAATGACTCTCATCGAGCGAGTCTTAAACTGATGCTCAAGAAGGACGTCAGCACAGACGTCGTTTACAGCGGAGACATCATCACGTCCTCAGCGCTGTTTTCTTCACATCACTTAATGAAAGAGTTCAGAGGAAACATCTATCATTCTTGAGCAGAAGTTTCAATGTTACCGACCTTATTATAATGAGCATGATTTATATTTACATTTATGCATTTAGCAGACGCTTTTATCCATTCAAGTTATATATTTGATAGAATTCATATTCATGACTGTTCTATTTTTTTTTATAAACAGTTTTTGCTGTATTGTATTTGTTGTACAGCACTTTGGTGCAACTCTCTTGTTTTTAAACGTGCTATATAAATAAACTTTGACCTGACTTGACTTGATGACATAAGTCATTTTTTTAACGTCAAAACCAGCATGTTGGTGAAATGTATGCCAAATTATGATATCATATAATTCCTATTAATACATATTTTCTTATTTTTTCAAATGTGTATTTACAGGCACAGACTCTGTAGTGTTTTGAAATATAGATGCAATCCAATAATTGACTTTGACTATATTGTAAATAAAAACAACACTAAAACTAAACAATATTAATGTCAACACTCATAATCTGTAACTTTAACAATGTCACATTAGCAACTAATAACTGCAGTGATATCGGTCTCATACACTGAACAAAACACCTTTTCTACTTCAGAATGTCAATTAAATCAATGTGTTACTTGACATTTATTGTAATTATTTGTCATTTCTTGTGAGCAATATCTGAGTGAAAGTTATTGTATTATGTCGTTAATTTTCTTATATTAAATGCAAAATTCTTCATTCATAAGCAAAAATGGCTTAAATCTCCTTAGTTTTTTCCCCTTTTTCTTTCTGAATTTGACTCTCTTGTCTCAACTCTAAGACTTACAAAAAACAGAGTGCCACATTTTTGATGCACTATGACAGCTTTTCTAAATCTATGTAATTTTATTTTTGCTCTTCTCTGTACAGATAATTCCATAATTTGATGTACGCAAACCCAGAATATTTGTATTTCTATTTATTTTTATGATTGTTCTTTGTAGGAATATATTAATGTCTTGTTCCCTGTGTTTGTATATTTCTACAATTTTTGCAACAAAAAAAAAAAATAATAATAATCAAAAAAAAAAAAAAAAGAGTTATTGTATTTTTTTTTTTGTGTAGATGTTTAGAACTGTATGTGTTTGATTCACAAACAATGATTCATTTGTTCTGTAACTGATAGTTGCACTGCATGTGTCTGATTCACTGAAAAGAATCGTTCGAGGGAGTCATTTGTTTGAGAGTCAGTTGTCTTTCATGCTGTAGATCAAGTAGCATTATTGCAGCATGGTTCAAATCATATTGCAGGAAAATGTGTATTTTAGTATGATATTCCATTAAAAATGCATTGAAGAGAACCATCAACTGAATCAAACAGCATTCGGCTACATTACTTATTTTTGTATGAATCAGTTCTCAATGGGTTTCCAACTCTAGTCTTTATTGCAGATTTTCATGCACTAATAATTTGTATACATGCACACACAGTCCAGAGCATTTACTGTACTTGACATGTCCTTTAGAGGTGCTGTTTAACTCAAAAACACACCTCTGGACAGATGTCATAAGGTAAAAGGTTGTGCATGCTTATTTTCCTGAATGCTACTTTCAAGAGATTATTTTGAGGCCTTTAATAAAATATCTGCTCTCGTTATCCTGTCATCGTTAAATGTCTCTTTCAACATAACAACCAAGCGTGACTCTCAAAGAAAAAAGCAAGTTTCACTCAAGAGCAAAACCTCAGGACGCGGTTTCTTCGAGGAAACTTATGCACATTACTTTAGACAAATAGAGAGATACTCGAAGTCACAATCCATGATTCATATCCCAGAATGCTCTAGTGCTATAAATACTACAGAAGTGGTGCTGTGATGTCTGCAGGCAAAGAAGCAGCTCTGTACTGACCCGTATCAAACAATAGAGCCGAGGAGACGCAAACACACACGGCCGTCCTCACAGACTCACACATATGCTCTCAGAGAGCCAGAGAAGCTCTGAGCGGGTTTATTCCAGAACCTCGAGCCAGACATACTCAGCTCACAATGTTCTCGTGGACAAAAGCTCGTCCTGCAATAGCCAACAAATCCACAAACTCAACAAAAGCTGGTCTGCGTGGGCTGTACTTCCCCCCCGAGTGCTCTGCTGTTAAATGGATTGAGACGGAGATCAGTTCACACACACATGAGCAACGCTAAACCTTTCTCAGACACTTCAGTACTTTCATTTATTAGAAACATTGTGTGTGTTCATTCATTCATCCATTCAATCATAGTTGTTGTCAGTGTCGGGGGAAAGTTACTTTTAAAAGTAATGCATTACAATATTGCGTTACTCCTTAAAAAAGTAACTAATTACGTTACTTAGTTACTTTTTATGTAAAGCAATGCATTATGTTACTTTCGCGTTACTTTTTAAATATGAGCAGAGCTTTGATTGTTTGTTTTTAATACAATAAGTTCTATTTATAGCAAATATAAAAGCTTTCACACCAAAAAGTGTAATGAATAAACCTCAGACTGAAGGACGAGTAAATCACGTCTGAACAGAAGAACACAGAAGAAGATCAACACTCTTCAGCAATAATAAACACAACAATGAAGCACAATTGTTAGTTTATCTAAAGTCATGTTTATTATTATTATGGTTGAACTGATCATTAAAGGTCAGCAGTAAAAACATTGGTTAATAAAATGAGATTAGATATATTTGTGTTGTTTAACATGTTTAATTATTGCAGGTTCGTGTCATATTCTGATTTTGTATTTCACTGTTTTAATTCATTTTGATGAATATTTAATCTGTTTTTTGCGAGTGGGATGAATTAATACACATTCATATTTAGTCTAGATTAGATCTACAGTAAGATCATGTTCACACGGCGCACTGTCATCAATAAATGGAAAAAAGTAACTCAGATATTTTCTAGTAAATGAAAAAGTAATGCGTTACTTTACTAGTTACTTGAAAAAAGAAATATTATTTCATAACTCACGTTACTTGTAATGCGTTACCCCCCCCCGACACTGGTTGTTGTTTGCTTATTTATTTATACGTTATTAAATTATTAATTATTGATCTATGTTGTAAGTTAAATAAATAAATACTCATTGTGTGTATATGTGTGTGCTGTATATGTATATATTCATTTATTCATTCCTTTATTTATTTTTTGGTTGTTGTTTGTTTACATTTTCAAATTATTTATCTATGCTGTAAGTGGAATAAATATATACATACATAAACATAATTAAATTATAAAACAAGCATTAATATTATGAATTTGACATTTTGTTTACAATTCAATTTTTAAATATATATTTTCCTGACCTAATAATGATCCAGCAGGAAGATAGTATTGAGGTTTTAACTTATTTATATCGCAAAAAAAGAGAAAAAATAAGAGAAAGAGGTGACTTTTATCAAATATAATCATGTTTATTCTGTTTGAGGTCAATCTGACCCCGAAAAAATTACATTGCAGAAAAAACACATAAGCAAAATAAAATAAAAAATAGCTCAAAATAGCGTGTATTTTAAATCTAAATCAACACATGAGGCGAAGAGTGCCTGAGCTTAATCACGCTTTTATATCCCAGACCAGAAAATATGATTTTATTCTATAATGAAGGACATAAAGCATGTTACCAAGTTGCAATGTGTTTATAATGTATTATAAGATAAGAAAGATAAACAACCCGATATGTCAATGTTAAGTGTTTTTAAGCTATTGTTTTATTTATTTCAAAATCTCCAAAAACAAACACTGGGGTTAAAAGGAGATTTGTATGCATGCGCAAAGATAAACAAACTGGTTCCCAGGAGCCCGATGCGTTTCCCTGAGGACTGAGAGATCGAGGACACGCTCGTGCGTCCTTACAGAGATCTGAACTCAGACTCCAGCGGCTTTTAAAGTTCAATCTCTGAGGAATAAAAGTTCCATCAGTGAGATTTGAGACGCTGAAATCAGGTGTGCGATTTCACTCAAACAACACGTATTGCAATGGAAAGCATCAACAGACTTAATTATTTATTCTGAAAACATCAAGTGCGTTTCTTGCTATGCGCCACAGCTGTTGCTCAATGTAATTACATGTCTGTAGATAAGTCTTAAATGCACCCAATAGTATTCATATCACATCTGGGCTGCCGTTCTTTTCATGCAGGCAGTCTGTTTAATCAATAATCTGTTTTAGAGATGTGTTGAGTAGTGTTACAGCCTCGCTGCTGCTCTGAAATTCAATGTAATGAAGCAGAATCACTTTGGACATATCCGCAACGGTGCTGGATTTAGCATATTCAGATCTGCAGGAGGTGTTGTGAAAGAGACCTGTCTGGGTGGGATGCATGACTGAGGTCACGCGTGACACTTTCTTGTCACGGCCAGCAGGCTGCTACGGTTTTCACAGTGTGATCAATGGCAGGATAGTTTTCTTTTTTCTATCAGCACATAAAAGCTTGCTTGCACACACAAGTGCTGCACAGATGAAATATTGTTGAAAGAGACACAATTCACCTGAGAATGACTATTCTGTCTTTTTACTGCTGAAACCTGTATGATCATATATACAGACCTAATCCATACTTTAAAATAATATACTGAAGTGTGAACCGAATGTAATGTGACTGCATGTTATTTACAATTAAATAATAATTAAACAGTTTATATTAAGTTAATATAAGTTAGATTTCAGTATATCTTTATATAAGTAATTTTAATAATCTCTTGAAAATTGTAATTTAAACTGTACTGGATATTTATTAAAACATATGTTAAGTGCATGTTTTAATGATGAATTAGCAATTTTCACACTACAGTTAAATCTATAATCGAATACTGTACATGTGCTTTAGTACGTTAGTCAACATCAAAATAAGTGTACTTCTTTAAAGCACAAGAAAAAATGATTAAAATATGAATTTAATATTTATTAATAAAGGTTTAAATAGGCATTATTGCAAAGTGCACTTTCCAAAAGGCAACATAATCGTTAAGAAACATGAAACCAATATTTAAAACACCTTAAACCTACAAATATTCCACAGAAGAAATAAGCTGCATATGAAAACAGAATTTCATTTTTAGATGAACTATTTCTTGAAATATATTGATGTAGCTCAAGTTCATATTGCAAGCGTGCAGTGTGTTGCCGAACTGTAAAGATGCATCCATCATTCACACGCCGAGACGTTAAGCATTCTGCGGATGTTAAACTGAGAGGAGGAGAAAGACCGATGCATGCAGGAGCATAACTCATCCAGATAACATACACATCTCACATATTCCCTCTACAAGCAACATGCAAGCCCTCCTCGGATGCTGAAGGGTTTCTGTCAAACTGCATTTGTGTACGTATTTCTCCTCTGCACTGAAACATTTTCAATCAGAAATCATTTTTAAAGAATCGGCAAGTAACACATTGAATTAAACATGACATCAGAAAGACTGAAATAGATGTTTCTTGTAAAGCATTCTCCAATAATCTTTATTTCAAGTTTTTAAAAACATGAATGATTGAATAAATAAAATAAATAACAACACTTTTTTTATTTCTAACAAATATCATTGGGAAATGTTTTGCTAGAAAACTATTTCAGTCTTTCTGATTTCATGTTTAATTCAGTTTTATTATTATTTTTGATGTATTGCGTATATCCATGCACAAAAAACTAAAATATTAGTTGTTGGAGAGCAGCTTACAAATATGTTTTTCTACTTTAAAATGTCATATTTAATGTGTTACTTGCACATGTGTGACATTTACTAGCAAATACTGAGTGAAAATATTGCTTATTTTATTATACGCTGTACAAAAAAAACTATTTCAAAATAAAACATGGGATGTTAGAGTTTGTTTCACAAGAAACGTTATGGTTTTTATAGATTAAATTTGGTTAATTGTGCGAAAGCCTCAATAACACTATTTGTTTAGCATGAGATGACCCCCAACAGACTGTGGCATGATTATGTCCTGTAGAAATTAATTTTCAAAAGTCACTGTATAGTTTGCTCGTGGTCACAATGGAAAATGGTTTCAAAGTAAATCCCACACCATTGTTTCAGTGTAATGAAGCCTTCGCTGTAAGAGTGCTACTGTATTTACCAAACGCGCCTCTAATCGAGTAAAAACCTCTGATTCCTCCAAAAGGCCAGAAGCACAGAGTACATATATTCTCCAGACTCCCTCAACAGCTCGTGCAGAAGGATCATGCGGTCTGAATGAGGCACGTGTGCAGAGAGCAGCTGCGGCCCTGTCAACATACAGCGGCATCCGTGATGAATTACAGCAGCCCGCCGAAGCCCTCCGTGACAGGCCCACTCATGACTCACTGCGCTTCGTCTCTGATTCTGATGCTGATTTCAGAGATGCTTTGCTCTCCCTCTCGCTCCATCTTTCTTCTTCTGCGTGCACAGAAAGAGTGTGACAGAAAGGATGAAAGGCTGCTCGAACACAAATAAAACTTCTTGAAATGAATGTGGTCAGGAGAAATCGTGCCTTTAACCTGAGAGATTGAATCCCGGTGGGTAGAATGATGGTTTTATGGTGTTAGTTTATATTTTTTATTTTAAATGTACATATATAGTTTAAAATCATATTAGATGTAATTGCGCTTGCCAGGTAAATACTGCTTTCATAGGATAGACAACACATCAAAATAAGTGTGCTTCAAGCATAACAAAATATTATGAAAATATGAAGATTTAAAGTGTTTAAAATGTATTTAAAATTACATTTATAATTCTAATCAAGTACTTGACGTGCTTTAGTAAATTTGTCAACACATCTAAATAAGTGTACTTGTTTAAAGCACAACAACAGATTATTAAAACAATTATTTACATTTTAATTTTAATAAATAAATGCTATTCAAACAGAAATACATTTCTATGAAATCCAATTCAACTTAAGTGTGTTTTGACCCATTTAAACTCACATTACATATATTTTGTGTGCCATTTCATTATTATATTGTCTTTGCAATAGTTCAAATGTACTGTTGAATATTACAATACATTTGTAAGGAAGATGCAAAGTAGAACATTTAAAATATATTTTAAGTGTGATATTAAAACACATTACTGTTAAAATTATAGTGAAGTACTTTACACACTGTATAAATTACATTACAAATTTTAAATAAATATTATTGAAGTATGTTTCACAATAAAACACTATTCGTATAGTTTTTCTACTTTATATCAGAAAATATCACATTTAATGCAGTTTATTTATAATTGTGAAATTCAGCAACTTATAAGTGAAAATTGTTTCTGCGCCCGTATTTCAGTGCATGCGCTTTAGTATGTTAGTCAAAACATTAAAATAAGTGCACTTTTTAAATAAATGATAAAAGATTGTTAAAACTACATTATTTAAAATGTGTAAATGTGGAAGGTTGGATTTATGGCGCTAGTTTGTTGATTTATTAATTAGTAATTAACGTGAATATACATATGGATTATCAATAAAGACTAAAAGCTTTAATAACATAGTTAATTAATAAATCAGACTGGGGGAATGAATCAGACTTTAGATTTAGTAAACACTCTGCAGCCGGATATTCAAAGAAAGAGATTTGTATTAATTTTATTACATGGCTCTCTAAGACATTTACATAACTTTCCATCTTAACAGAAACAATAACGAACTGAAACATATATTTCAATTAACTGTACACTATTTATTACATGTACTTCTTTATATATAATTCTCATTAAGTCTTCTTAAGCTCAGTTTACTTACACATATAATATGATGTGCATTTGAATCTGCTTCACTTGATGCATCCATAACTTCAGATTCAGATTCAAGGCTCAAAGACCATCCAAAGTGTCCCACTGGTAGCTACAACATTATGGAGCTATTCATGTGCTCTCATCTTCTAAATACGATCATTTCGACATGACTTGAAGGCAGCACAACACACTTCTTTTTAGCATCACAGTAAGCCGACTAGCCAGATATAATCCCCGAACAACAGGAGAGAACTCTACAGAGCTCAGATGCTGACATTCACCATAGCAAAAGCACTAGCATGCCTCGGGAGGAGAAGAAATGTGGTAACCTACAACTCTTTTACTTCATGTTCAAGACAGTCTATCACTCGTCTTTAATGACTGCATGTGTTATCTGAATGGAATTTCACTCTTGTACATAAGTCTTTCCTAAAACCTCAACCTCCGGCTGCATTAGGTGGAAAACACTCACTCACATACACTGCTATTCCCATTATTATGGGGCCATTCCATAGGTGTAATGGTATTTCTACTGTACAAACCATATTTTCTATGTCTTTACCCTAAACTTACCCCTCACAGAAAATTTATAATTTTTATGATTTTCAAAACACTTAATTCTGTATGATTTCTACATTTTTTCCTCATAAGGACCTGTAATAGATCCTCATAAGGTCAAAATGTACTGGTATTACTATATTTATGGGGAGCTTAGGTCCCCATGACGCAGTGAATACCAGTACAATCACTCACACCCTCACTCGCACCAGCACGCACTCAACTCACAAACACATGCACAAATTCACTCCATTACACACACACACACACACACACACACACACACTCATGCTCAATTGCTCATGCAAACATGCATGCACACACGCACTCACTCGCACTCCCACGTACGCACACACTAACACACACTCATTCACTCACTCACTCACTCACTCACTCACTCACTCACACACTCACTCACTCACACACTCACTCACTCATCAGCACGCAACACTCACTCACTCACTCACACTCACTCACTCATTCACTCACTCACTCACTCACACTTCATTGTCATGCAAACACTCACACACTCAACTCACTCATGCATACATGCACAAATTCACTCACTCTCACATACTCACTCATTTACTCACACACTCAACTCACGCATGCACAAATTCACTCATTCTCAAATACTCACTCACATACTCAACTCAACTCAACTCAAGGGTATACACATTTCAACAAAGTTTCAAACTATTCAGTTACTTTAAAATGTCAAATTGGCTTACAAATTAGTCACGATGCACATTTTCACTGGCTGATTTATAGGTAACCATAGCAACAGTGGGGCACCGCATAAACATGAATACTTTCATTATTAATAATTTTGTTATATATATTCATCACACAAAATAATAACAATTAAAAACATATTTTTTCTAAAAAAAAAAATCATAACAGCTGACATTTGGCCACCAAAATATGATGTATTCTGCTGGAGATGAACCTCAACAGTCTGTGACTAGATAATTTCTTGTAGAAATTAATTTTAAAAAGTCAGCACCCTTAAAAGTCATTGTATAATTTGTACACAGTCTGTTGGTCACACGGGAGCCGTCTGTACACTTGCAGGGAAATAATAACTTCCATAGCTATTTAATTCTCTTTTGTAAGGTGCTTTGATGTGCATGGCCACTGAAATATTGATCACAAATAATGTGCGGTCGTACTGGCTTAAAAGACTTTCCTTAAAGCAGCAAAAGAGAGTAAGCTAAAGAATACTACAGTCTTTCTGTACATCTCCTCTTGTCGGAGAGTTGAAAGGAATGTCGATCGCAGCTTTTATGGTTATGGGTGTGCAAATATATGAGCCACAACTTCTCTTCGCTGTCCTCGAGCAAGACATTATCCTCTTCAGCACATTGATCGCTCTCTTCTTTGTCCGTTCTTACATCATGCTCCTTTTACAAGATTTCACACGTGGAGAACAGAGGAGCAATATTCATCCGAGACAAACAATAAAACAAACTAAACATGAGCTTGAAATAATGCATTCACAGAGAAAGCATATCAAATCTGTGACAAACACAAACCCAATGGTACGGATCCGAATAAGACACTGAATCAAATCGCCACATAGTTCACATTATTCACACCTGAAGAGTAACAGTTTAATTCTGTCATCTTCTGCCCAATCTGAATGAAATAATCCAATTTTCTAGCCATGTTGAAAGCTAAAAGCAGCTGTGCTGTGTATATCTCATCCAGTCAGGTTAAGGGGATAATTAAAGAACATGGGAACATGTTTCCTAAAGAAAAGAAAGCAAAGATGAAAGAAGAGAGAGACTGTTAGCTTGCTTGTCAATTACGCAAAAAATGACAGATAAGGCAAGCATGTAAATGCTAGTTGGCATAAAAATAGACAAGGTACATATTAATGAGATCCCTGAATCCAGCTGCCGAATCACGCAGACATTGATTATTCAAATGAACCCTCGGAGGGCAACAGATTTGTGATCTTGTCAAAGTGTAACGAGGAGAAGAACCGCGGCGGACAAAGTAGATGTCAGAATAACACGGAGGAATCAGGCCTACCTGACAAATCCTCACACTGTTGCTTCATCAAGAGGATGTACGTCCATGTAAGCGGAGAAGATGAGAAGACATTTGAATCTCACGAAATTACGTTCAATCCTTGTTAAGCCTTGCTTTGAGAATGCAGAATAAATAGCTTCGACAAAATAAACACTCTGAAGTCACTCCAGGTGTGGTTCTCGTTATTAGCCGACTAATCGATACATCGCATCACTACGGTATGATTCTGTAATGGATATCATGAACTGTACTCTAAGTGAAGGGCAAGTGATATTTAACATCTTGAATTTTTGTAGAACTTTTACATAAAACAACTTTAAAGCAAGGTCCTTTGCTCTACAGTAGCATGTTTTCTAAGATTTCTAACCTTGTGAATATGAAGTGTGCATAATTGTACTGAATGTGCACTTGTAGTGTACTTCAAATTTAAAATAAGTAAATAACGTTACTTGCAGATCATATATTCTAATCAAGATGGCGCCACAGATGGCAGGCCTTCATGCTATCGTCTGCAGTTGTTTTTATGTTTGTGTTAGTTTTTCCTATCTTTAGTCATATCCTTGCAATCAGTTTCACCAGAGACGAATTGCTGGACATTCAGGAAGTACACACCACCCGATATTTCACCGGATTTAGTCTATTCTGATGTTTTGCTGGCGGAGCAGCGGTGCTGTTTAGACAATACAGGATGCGCAGATGGGGGAAGCGAGGCTGTGTGCTCGTGAAACTTCACCGGCGGGGATGAAGAACGCCGTTGCCTAGCATCCATCTAGCGAATCTCAGCTCTCTACCCAACAAAACGGATGAACTCCTTCTGGTTTTCCGGTTAAACAAGAATGCTTCAAACTCTACTGCTCTGTGTTTCACAAAAACCTGGCTTAACGGTGCCATTCCAGACAGCGCGCTTCATCTTCCGAACTTTCATCTGATCAGATCGGATCGCGATGCAGAATCAACGGGGAAATCGCGTGGCGGCGGAATGTGCTTTTACGTCAATGAGAGGTGGTGTACAGATGTAACAGTGTTAAAGAAGATGTGCTGTTCTGATCTAGAAACGCTCTTCATCAACTGCAAGCCATTCTACTCGCCGCAAGAGTTCTGTTCATTAATTCTTGTGAAGGATCCAGTTCTCTTCCAGTGACTCAGCTTCAGTGTGGAAAGGTCTGAAAGACATCACCAGTTACAAGACACCATCCCCCAGCACTATGGAGAATCAACAACAGGCAGACGATCTGAATGAGTTCCATTGTAGATTTGAAAAAACACCCCACACCCACCCTGAACACCTCTCCACATCTGCAATTCAGATCAGTGAAGACAAGGTGTGCCAGGCCTTACAGATGGAGAAAAGTATAAAAGAATCAGGCCCAGACGGTGTTAGACCAGTCTGTCTGAAATCCTGTGCTGACCAGCTGGCCTTCAAACAGATCTTCAAAAGATCACTGGAACTGTGCAAAGTCCCCTCATGCTTCACATGCTCCACCATCATCCCCATCCCCCCCCCAAAAAAATACAGGACAAAATGGCTACAGGCCTGTGGCTCTAATGTATGTGGGCATGAAAGTCATTTGAAAAACTGATGCTGGCCCACCTGAATAACATCACTGGACCCTCGCTAGATCCTCTTCAGTTTGCCTACAGAGCAAACAGGTCTGTAGACGATGCAGTCAACATGGAAGTCTAACTCAGCTCTCCGTGCCCACCTCCATCTTTCAGTAGATCACGAGCTTCCTGACAGACAGGCAGCAGCTAGTGAGGCTGGGAAAATACACATCCAAAACCTGTGCGATCAGCACTGGAGCTCCTCAGGGATGTGTTCTCTCCCCACTGCGCTTCTCCCTGTACACAAACGACTGCACATCCAAAGACCCCTCTGTCAAGCCCCAGAAGTTTGCAGATGACACCACACTGATCGGCCTCATTCAGGGCGGTAACGAGTCTGCTTACAGACAGGAGGTTAAGGAGCTTGGCTGTCTGGTGCAGTCTTAACAACCTGGAGCTAAACACGCTCAAAACTGTGGAGATGACCTTGGACTTCAGGACAAACTCCCCGGCTCTCCCCCCACTCACCATCACGAATAGCATCATGACTGCAGTGGAGTCATTCTGATTCCTGGGCACCATCATCTCCCAGGACCTGAAGTGGGACAATCACATTTAGTCCATGGTGAAAAAGGCCCAACAAAGGCTGTACTTCCTTCACCAGTTGAGGAAATTCAACCTGCCTCAGGAACTGCTGATACACTTCTACTCTGCAATCATTGAATCAGTCCTCTGCACATCAATAACTGTCTGGTTCAGCTCAGCTACCAAATCTTACCTCAGAAGACTACGGAGAGTAGTCCGGACTGCCGAGCAGGGACGGACTGGCCATCGGGAGCACCGGGAGTTTTCCCAGTGGGCCGCTGTACAATGTGGGCCGGCCCATTGAGTAAATATACATAAATAATGAATTATAGTAAGTGTACCTGGACATTATACCTCCATCGACCCAGACGAATGGCCCGAGCGGCTCTTTTGAGTCAAATATTCTAATTAATTTAGCTCAGGGCTCAGTGCAACAGCTCAAAAGCGCTCGTTAATGTCAAAATATTTGAACCAGCCAATCAAAGTGTAGAAGGCAGGATTTACGGTTCATGGAGCTGAGCTGCGTGCGACTTGAATACGAGCTGACTCTGAGGTAGGATGTAAGCTAAACATGACAAGACAATTCAGCAATATTTGACAACTGTTAACGATGAAAATCCTAAACAACAGACATTCATTTTCAGGGGAGCAAAGACCTACTGGTCTTCTCGAATTTCTTAAATTAATTTCATGTTATTCGTCACAGTATAAGATAAGAGTGAATGTTTGTAAATATCTATTGAGGCTTTCTTCTGTAATTTCCCGTGTCTTAAGAATTAAAAAGATAAAATATAATTATCAAACTTACTCTAGAACATTGTAAATCCGAAGACATTAGCTTTCAAGTGATGTGATTAGGAAAGTCATATAGCCTATATTAATACAAATATAATTTTCTAGTTCACATGCATTATTTTATATACAGAATGTATATACACAATCACATTTTTTATTTGATTTTAGTTTTAAATAATTAAGTTATTAATTATTAATTAATTCAATAATTGATCAAATAAATAATATAAAATATTAAACTTAAAATATTGGTTTTCTATGAAAACTATTTTAAAATGTAATTTATTTCTGTGATCAAAGCTGAATTTTCTGCATCATTGCTACAGTCTTCAGTGTCACACGATCCTTTAGAAATCATTCTAATATGCTGTTTTGCTGCCTAATTATTATCAGTAATTATTTTTGATAAATTAACCTATCACTAATGGTTTTCATTATTATCAATACTGAAAACTGTTTTCACTTAGTTAATATGTTTTTGTGGAAAATGTGATACTTCAGCATTTTCATGATTATTTAATGAATACAAAGTTAAAGAACAGCATTTATTTCAAATATAATATAATTGTTATAAGTATAAATAACTTTACTGTCACTTAAATCAATCTACTACAACCTTGTTGAATAAACGTATATGATTTTTTTAAATAGCCATAAATAATAATGTATCACATTTTCCATAAAAATATGAAGCAGCACAACTGTTTTCAAATTTGAAAATAATCAAACGTGTTTCTTTAGCAATAAATCAGCATAGTATAATTATT
Source organism: Oxygymnocypris stewartii (assembly GCA_003573665.1). NCBI lineage: Eukaryota > Metazoa > Chordata > Actinopteri > Cypriniformes > Cyprinidae > Oxygymnocypris > Oxygymnocypris stewartii. The sequence continues at coordinate 87,136 of QVTF01010674.1, read as the reverse complement.
TCTAAAGGACCAATAGAAAGGCACCATTAAAAACAGTCAATATTATGCACTACATACCAAGTCTTTTAAGCAGAGCATTGTGGACTTATATTATATTTAACGTTGGTGATATTAATCTGTCCCTATAAGTAAAATATGTTTAAAAATTGTTCTAAATTATTTACTATTTGTCATATAAACCAGAAAAGACTAATTATAATGTAAAAAAGTGCCAGTCATTCATTAACATTTTGATGTGTTGACTAACATACTATAATTTAAACTGTAGTGTGTTATTGAATATTACATTTTAAAGTTAATGTATTTTAAGAATAATTATTTGCAACTGTATTACAAACGTGTCATTAGAAAATACATTTAAATACATGACATTAGTTGTAATATAAATACTACATTTTTAGGTAACCTAAGACAAACCCTAATCCTAACACTAACTATATAATAAGTGCATGTATTTAATTAATATTACTCTGTATTTAAATGTATAACATTTCAAATAAAGTGTGACATATTTTAGTTTACCATAAATGCTTCTCAGTACATTCAGCACTAACTTTAACCACAGTTCAATTGAAGTAATTGTGAAATTACACATAATGATAAAGTTCAGCTAATTCCATTTAATATAAACTATAATAAATTATTGATTTCAATGAACATGCATTTAAGTATCTGAAAACATTACATTCAGTTCACACTTACAGTAAGTATATAATTAAAAACATTATAAGTACTCTTTTTAAAAGTATATTAAAGTTAACTTTTTTTACAGGGGAATAAACCTGTCATTGAATACTATGCATATTGCTCTCTCTCTATGATGAATGTTCTTCTGTAAGTCATTTTAGGTGAAATTATTTGCTAAATGCATAAATGTAAAACCAATGGCAATAATGCTGTCATCACGAAGACTGCTTGTATATCACTTTTACAACTGCAGATTGCAGTGCAAGAGTGCTTGTCTTTTATTGTAAGTAATCAAAACAAGGAACCAAATCTCAACGGGTCATTTTGTGACAAATAGGCTCCGTTCCAAAACTCAGTGAGCGTAGGCAGTATTTAAAGGCATGATATATGTGCTCCGTATGTGAAAGTTGTTCCAGCATTCTTACGGCACGTGTCCACTGATGCGGAGTGAGCCGAGCTGAGCAGACGTTCCTATGGGAGTCCAGCTACACGCTCCCAAAGGGAATTGTGGGATTGACAGCGGATCGGACGGAGATTTGCAATGTTATGCAGATATCAAAGCACCAGGTAGTGACACTAAAATGCTGTCATGGATATTTTGAAATCTGCTGTAGTTCTGCAATTTTAAGTGCATCTATTATATTAGTTGCATCACAATCTGCACACTTATGCACTATTATATGCCATTTTGTATGCAAATACATTTAATGTAAAAAAAATATAAAACTTTACTTAACTGTTGCAGCTTTCTTTACAGAGTGGGACAAAACTACCTTAGAGTACATAGTGTATAGCACGTCATTTGGAACACATTTATAGTTTGCCTTACTATATTTCATGCAGATTTAAAATGCAGTTTAGAGTTTTCATTGGGACTAGACTGACTGGGTAAAGAAAAAAATAATAATAATTGACGCGGCACAAAATCACTTTTTCGTTCACCGTTCCTGGCTGGTGGAATGATCTTCCAATCCCAATCCGAATGTTAAATCCCTGACAATTATCAAGCAACAGCTGGAAACTAATCTCTTTCATCAAACTTGGACTGCAACCCAATAAAATAAATATTAATACCCTTGTTAATAAGAACAGTTATAGAAGTTATAATATTAATGAAATAAAAGGCCACTTAAGTGACTTAAAGAGTGACACTTACATGACTGTTTCTTAACACACTTAAGTATAATTTTTAACATATAGTTTACCATACATGCTTGTCAGTATTCAGCAGTAACTTTAACCATGTTTCAAAGACAATAGAAGTAATGATGAAATTACATATAAAGATGGACTGAAGTCATACTTAATGGGTCAAAGTCTACTTACAAATTCAACTGACTGCATTTAATATAATTTAAATTATATTGTTCAGTGCTTTTTCTCAAGGGTCTCACTTCAGTTGTGGACAATTCCTGCCGGAGCCGAGATTCAAACCCACAACCTCGGGTTACAAGTCCGCCACTCTATCCATTAGGCCACGACGGCTACGGTATGTCACTGGGGGTACATGATGCCCCACAGTGACAGATCCTTCATCCTATTTTAAATGAAAAGGACATGCATGTTTTAGTAGACTAACAGCAGACGACTAGAAAAGAGTCCGTGGTCGGCTGATTGTTTGTGCCGAAGGGTTTTGGAGTGTTTTGTTTGCTCTGTATGCCATAGACTATGGCACTCAGTATCTCAGACCGTCCCGCCTAAAGCTTTGGAGGTCTTTGACAGTATGCCGACCCGGTCCATAATCCAGCCCTGCGTAACTGACACCGCGAACCACCCTGTGTGCCAGCTTGCTCTGTCATAATCAACAACAAAATAGCAGCTATTTTAATAAGGTTATTGCTGCTTAAGAATTATTAATGTCCTACAAATCTTCTTGACACCCACCACTGACACTAAAGTAATAATTTGGACTCTTTGTCAGTGACAAAGAAGCACAGTGAGAAATAGCAAAGCACATAATGGGAACATGAAGAAACGAATGCTTTTATTTATATAAAGACGTGATAATTGTCTGTTAGGTAACACATACTTTAAAGCAGATGACAAATACTTTAAAGAAGATGATGAATGCTTTAACGTAGCTTAATTTGTTCTGTCTGTCTCTACAGGCCCATGATGAAAATCTACAGGGCACTAATTGCAGCGAGACACCGATGGGCAAAAGCAGCTTGTGGTGTTCCTAGGCTTGTTTTCGTCTTACCGTGATGGATTGTGACACCAGAAGATTCTGCATCTCTATCTGAAACGTCTTTGTCTACACCCACCCATCAATCGTTTGCTCAGATGGCACTGATGGTGTATGATTGCGATGCTCTTTTCTTGTTCCTCCTCCATTTCCTCACACAAGCCTGCGTCTATTTAAACCCACCACTCCTCCCTTTCCGGATCTAGTCACAACACCATGTTTTTGCATTTTACATTAGTACATATGACTCATTTGCAAGACGAATCACGAGGTAAACACAAACGCTAGCAACACAGACGGAGACAGACTTTCAGTGTGTTGCTAAATTCCTCTGAGCTCCAGTAAAATTTTAGCAATAAATCATTGTCATCTCTTTTTATAAAGTACACTTAAAAATAAAGAGTACTTATTACTAAAATTATAAATTTAAATGCAAACTGAATTAAATTTTCTCAGACACGTACTTAAACATTTAAACTACAATACGTTTAATTGCATTAAATGTGCTTAGTTGAACTTAAGAGTTTTTTTGACCTACTTAAGTAAAACTTCAGTTAAGTATGTATTTCATAATCCCCTTTTACTTTCTTTGAAATATGGCGCATGTTCTTACAAGCCCTTATGATAAAGTAAAATATACTTCAATGTCATTTATATTGAAACTTGTGTGTCATGATTTAAATGTATTTAAAGAAAAATAAAGTTGTAATCTAGAATATACGAACTTAAATATAATTAGTGCTTTCAAATGATAAATCGTGATTAATCACATCTAAAATAAAGGTTTTTGTTTACATAATATATGTATGTGTACTGTGTGTATGTATTATGTATATATAAATACACACACATGCATGTGTATAACATATTGCAGAATTATTATTTTTTTTTACATATTAAATATATTTATTTATAATATAAATTAAATTAATATAAATATAGACATGTAAATATTTTCTAAATATATACTGTATATGTGTGTATTTATATATACATAATATATATAAACACAGAAAATACGCATTGATTATGCAAACACAAACTTTTATTTTGGACGCAATTAATCGTGATTAATCGCTTGACAAAACTAATTATAAAATTAACTTTAAATTTTTACTTAAATAAATATTACAATTTCCATATGCTTCGGTATGTCAGTCACATCAAAATAAGTGTACTCATTTAAAGCACAACATTAAAGTAAAATGTTGAACGTGACATTATTACAAAGTGCCCTTTAAAAATGTTATGAAACAGTTCTGAAAGTGTCTCTCTTTAAGTATACTTGAAATTGTGAAACAAAATGAAATTGTGTCATTAATTACTCACCCTCATGTCGTTCCAGACCTGTAAGACCTTCGTTCATCTCCAGAACACAAATTAAGATGTTTTTGATTCAATCGGAGAGCGCTCAGACCCTCCATATACAGCAACGCAACAGAAATGTTCCCAGGTCCAGACGCGTAGTGAATACATCGGTAAAACAGTCCTTGTGACATCAATGGCTCAACTTCACAACAGTTTTGTGATGCTACGAGAATATTTTTCTTTGTGCAAAGAAAACAAATATAACTATTGACTCAACCATTCTTCTCCCCCGAGTTACGTCTTCTGCCATGTTGAGCCACTGATGTCACATGAACTGTTTCACCGATGTATTCACTACGCTTCTGGACCTGGGAACATTTCTGTTGCGTTACTGTATATGGAGGCTCTGAGAGGTCTCAGATTGAATCGAAAACATCTTAATTTGTGTTCTGAAGATGAACGAAGGTCTTACGGGTCTGGAACGACATGAGGGTGAGTAATGAATGCAAATGTTCATTTTGGGGTGAACTAACCCTTTAAATGGCCTTATATTTCATTAACATTATATATTATCTGCAAGTATAGCTTTTAAACAGTGTTTAAGATTTGAAATGCACTACAATTACTCATGGAAAACAATTAAGCTCACTTATTTTGCACAATGGATATGAGTGAGAGAGAAAAAGCAGACTATCCGTAGTTTGATAACATCTACAATAATCTAAATAATTTAAAAAATAAGACACTACAGACACAGAAGAGAGACAGTGAAATATAGTTAGCTACAAAGCTATAACTTGCTAATGAGTGAATAAGAAGCTATTTTAATTCACTTTTTTTTTTTTTTACATCTATGTCCCATTTTCCCAGTTTTTGGTGCAGATTTAATACCTTGGTTTCCATTATCTGGGATAAGCGTGCTTTTTAAACTAGCAAGAAGCAAGTCCACATCATATTAGCTATAGCTCTGCTTGTATAACAACAAGCTGAGTAAACACAATGTTTATATTAAAGTTAAGGAGGACAAATATTGCTAAATACACAAATGTGTTACCCAGGCTCACTGGAAATATGTGCCTCTACCTACATGTCTGCAAAACTCACCAATACGTACAGATCGCTGCAAGTTCAAGTTGAAGTAAACACTAGAGCTACAAAACTTTTATTCATTTTCACTCAAATTATGATTTATAGGGACAGAGTTTTGATTTTGAGAGCTGAATTTTACTTGCAGAATATTATGTTATGACTTTAAGGATGATTAACTATTTTAACATGCAATATAAGAAAACGTATACTTTTAAATGCTAGCATCAAATATATAGCTTCATATGTCTGGATTTTCTAAATTCTAATATGTAAAGATTCTCTGGTTGCCGCCTGCCCTGACCACTGCCTGTTTATTGGAATACTCTTTTGCCTCTGCTTTGTATTATACTGTTTGCTGGTGCTCGACCCTGCCTGTTTTGACCAAGTCTGTTAATAAAGCCTTGCATTTGGATCATTCAACTCCATTGTCACAGTCCCCACATTACAGTAAATTGCTCGGTAGCTCACCCAATATGGTGTAGCACTCGGTGATGGTGCGACAAAATGGCTCAACACCGCATTATAGGGAAGTAAAAAATAGTTAAAATAGCTTCAGCAAATATGTTTGTATATCACATTTGCTTTCCTTGATAATTTTGGGTAGGTTAAGGGTTGAGTTTGATGTAAGAGGAATGTTATTTTCCAACATGACAGAGCGTTAACCTTTTAGCAGCATTTACCGGACATTTTGATTTCGAACCACCACAGTGCACGCCTGAAACTATGTAATAAAACCGTGGCCACTCTCACATATTGACCCATGTTTTAGTGCCACTCACTGGACATTTCACTTTGAAACTGCCACGAAATGTGCAGCAAGGTACGTGATATCAGTGTTGCAGAAACATAAGCATGTATTTCCAATGAGTCTGCAGCAGGACTGCCAAATCTCTAACATGCGTCTGGACTCCTTACAAAATAAGGGGTGTTTCCAAGATACCATTTTCAACTTAAAACAGAAAGCTTTTTTTGTGTTTTGGCCGGTCGTTTTATGTCTGCGTCTAAACAAAAAAATACAAATTTGTGAAAATGGTGATGTCATGCACATGTGTATTAGGAAAGTCTATAGGAATGCATATATACACAGATGCATAGTGTGTCTTCACCGAGTGACATCGCCAACTACTGGTCTGGCATACAGAGATTTTAGTGGATCTCGCGGATCCATGTGAATGGCGATCATTTTGACAACGTTGTAATCTGTACGTGATGTTATTTAATTTTTAGTAAAATCGTTGTCGTGTAAACACACTCATGGCAAGCTTTTGCTTTCATGGCTGTGAGTGTTTTGGAGATTTATGAGATTAGCTACAGCGGCATGAGTATGATTTTCTTGAGAAAGACTGTGAGTTTACTTGGATGAATGTGTAGCAATCACTATTTTAAGGTAATCTTTAGATTACAAACATAAAGCCTCCTCCTGATAGTTGCTCTTATAAAGCACCATATTAAATTCCCCCTCAGAAGGGCAGTTTCATCATCATAGATAAGAAGTATTATCCTCCTCATCTGTAATTGATCACATTATCGTTAATCACTGCTCCTCTAAGAGACTTATCATGGATTCTGGCATGTTCTTCCCCGGATAGCAGCTAACAACATTAGTGTTATATATGATTTATTTTTGCACATCATTCAATTAAAAGCATGTTAATGTTCTCTGACAAGCTGTGATTAAACTATTACTCAACGCCTGATTTGGATATGATTATAAACCTCGAACACCTTGACATGGTGCTCCTCAGGGACCTGTGTTCACACAAATAATGAGTGCTGACCTGAAATGTCAACATCTGTTAATGTTGTGTTTGTTTGGAGTGAAACAAGCTATCAAGATTAAACAGCATTGTTAAATAATTATGAACTGTAATATATTCCTGGAACTAATTGCTGTTATAACAGATCTCATTTCTTTGAGACGTATCATAAGCTCTTCGAGTGCAAAACTATGTCAGGGAATAACTTTAAGGGATCAATGATGGCTTAATATATCCGTCTGAAGCCATTTATATTTCTAATTTGAAATTATTTATTTCAAATAAATATAAAAACATTATTTTAAATAATAATGATAAACATTAATTTTAACATAATTTTATTTAAATAATGTATAATGATTTTAAAATCGGTTGGGGGGGGGGTCACTTTTTAGACTTAAATTAAATCAAATATAATTAATATTTTTCAAACTGTTGAATGTTCGTCCAGGTCTTTCTATCCTGGCTCTTGTAATCACCCTAACCATATCGCCCGTTATGGTGCCTCTGATAATAACACAGGTTTTTTCATATCCTTCATCCTCCTGTTTACCCACAGATGGCCTACAAGGATTTATAAAACGACTGAGTTGTTTGCTTAGACATGTCTGCTTCTTATTGCACTATTGTGTGCTTGCACATGCTGTAATGCTTCGGCTAATGACGAATGACAAACACCTGATCAGAGCACATATATTAATGTAGCAAAAATAATGTGCCTAAAACACTTTATATGCAAAACCATAGACATACATGTATATTCATGTGCTCAGTTTTGTTATTTGAACATGGCCATGAACATTTTACTGAATCGAACATCTATATTTGTCAGTTGGAGCAGTGTTATCTCTGCATTACACTGAAAGCTTGTGACAGAGAGACATGCACCATGCCGATGTGATGGTTCAGTTGATGTGTGTAATACTGAGACAATAGCACAACCTTCTGACACACTGATGCAAAATACCACAAATGCTTTTAGTATCTTTCCTCTCCATATCACAGTCCCTCTATGCAAATACACTCTTGAGATTCATCATGCGTCTGCATACATTTTTATGCCCATTGAGAAAAGCATTGCTTACAAAGAGTGCTAGCCTCATATGTACTCTACATTCTACTCTTCTAATGATATTTGAATTGAGAGACCTACTATATTTAGCTCTGTTCTAAAACCTAGTGAGCAGACTTTTACTGTATTATAAGTGGCCAATGTGAAAACTTTTACAAAACAGATTTCACTATAGCCAAAACTCAGCATTACATGTGTCCTTCATGAAGGCAATCTCAGAATGCACTGTCTCCAGTTTAGAGAGGGAGAGAGAGAGAGAGAGAGAGAGAGAGGGAGAGAGAGAGAGAGAGAGAGAGAGAGAGAGAGAGAGAGAGAGAGAGAGAGAGAGAGAGAGAGAGAGAGAGAGAGAGAGAGAGAGAGAGAGAGAGAGAGAGAGAGAGAGAACTCAGGCTCATTGGAAAAATATGTTCTGCAAAATGATATCACATATCATGCTTCTTTCCACAACACTTTCAAAGTGAAAAATCCAGTGAGTGCCGCTAAAAGCATGCTCAGTTTTATCCAAAACAGTGCATGTGAAAGTTGTATGATGGCTGTTGCATGAAACAAAATGAAAATGTGCTTAAATGTTAATGCTTTATCGTTTAAAAAAAAAGTATGTTGCATCTACACTAAACCCTACATTAAAATGAACCGATAGTGTTAACAAAAGCAAATGTGAGATTAAAAACACATTTGCGGAAGCAACCATGTAATTTGATCTTGCTTTTACAAGTCTTTCAGCTCTTTTATAGTGATTCATGTTTCACAGACTCATACCTGAGAGCTTCACATCACAAGTGCAATGCTGTACCGGGTGCGCTAATGAGCAAGTTTACTTTGTCAGAGAAACTAAACATTTGGAGCCAATTATATGGTGCAAACATCAAAATGAAATTATTTACAAGCCATACACTACGGTAAAATGTTTCAACGTCTTAATATACCATAGTATTATGCAAGAAACTGTGAAAAAAGTCTTTATTAATTAATAATCTACCCCTGTAATTATAATTTAGGTGAAAAGGAATATAAGCTGTTGATGTTTTCTGCATGTAGTGTTCATTTCAGTGGGACACTGCAGTGAATTGTATGTATATGTAAATTTTTGGTCTTTTTAAAATATCAATCTCATGCCAGAAATACAAATATTTAATTCAATACTAAAATTGATAAATGAAAACAGCTCATCGTAAATAACAAACATTTGTGTGTGCTCTGCTTTGCAACATGTTAGCGTCAAACTCTAGATTGCAATGCGCGTACACTTTCAGAAAAAAATCTGTCAGGCAGTATGCTTTCAAAAGGTGCTAATAAGTATCATTTCTATATTAACATGTACACTTTAGGTACTAATATGTATGTGTAAGGTCCTAAAATACACAATTTAGGGGTAAATAAGATGCAAATGTATTTCAATGACACTTTTTGTGCTTTTGTACCCAAGAGTAGTTGCTGCCTATGTAGAGCGTGCCAAATCTAGGGCACTTAAGATGCACCCTCAGAAGAGTGCGACCAATGTAGGAAGTATGGCGCGAGACAACACAATAGAGTTTGGAACAGACTGACAGTAAACACATTCTGCTTTACCTTTTCCAGCCAAAGACCATATGTACTTCCCCTGGGCAAAAAGCACTTCCCTGTGTTTTGACCTTGGACATGTCCTCAGGGCTTTCATATCCTTTCCGTGTTGAAATGAGTCAAGCTACCACATGTCATCTTGATGTGCTGGTGAAAACAGCTCTGCATGTGCTGTGTATTCTTACAGTTAAAACATAAAGGATTCTGAGCTCAGACGGCAGCCGGTGGGTAGACGGACGGCAACATAAGAGCGCTGAGCTATAGAAAGGACCAGCACTATGACTTGCTACATGATTCAGGGATGGAGAGCTGACATGTGAGAAGTGGGAAAGAGTGAGAAGTGGACGATTAAGGGTACGCCGGACGATTGCGGAGTCCCATCGGCTTGCAGCAGATATCAAAGCAGAGGCATGGATCTGAATGCTAATGCTCCAGCCTGTCAGTCTCTACAGCAATATTCTGCTTTTGCCATCACCACCGTTTCACACACACATCAAGCGGCACAGCTTGACAGGTTTGCTGCCAACTGACTGTGGGGCCACTCTTCACAAAAAAAATACATAAAATGTTCAAATCTGTCAGTCATCAGAAGCAAGAGAGGAGAAGAGCTAGGATGTTTTGCTCACGTCAAGCCCACAAAGCTTCCTCTAACAATGGGCATGATTAATATTTATACCTGTCCAGGTGCCTTCACATTCACAATGCTGCACAAAGCTGCAGCGACGGGTCTGGAGGGCTTCAGACGCTCTATTCGAGGAACCTCAGAACCGATAACTGCAGCCTTCTTCTGAAGAGGAACGCTAAAGAAGCGGTGATATTTGTTGACAGGCTGACTGGCATATGTTAATGTCCTGTTTACTTGTTACAACCCTGATGCTTAGTAAAGAAGAACCATGTCAGACAGCATCTGTTCAGCACTGTGATTTTACACAAACATTAAAACGTTTGACATAAAACATGCATAACATTTGGGAAAAAAAGTATGTTTGGAATAATTAGAAATGAAAAATACATCAAACTCAGAATTAAAAATACATTTACAATGATGTAAGATAGCCTAAATACTGTTGATTTATTTTACATGCAGGCAGGCATATTAATTTACTTTCATAGTTATAAAACTTTGAAAAGTATATTTTGTAAAATAGCACTAATATAAAACCAGTTTACAACATTGTCACAGGTTAAAATAAGTCTACAATCACTGTCATAGTGACGATCATGACATGAATGACAAAGAATGAACAAACGAATGAGCGAAAAAAAAATACAGACAGACAGAGAGGGAGGGAGAGAGAGAGAGAGAGAGAGACGAGAGAGAGAGAAGAGCGAGAGAAAGAGAGAGAGGAGAGAGAGAAGAGAGAGAGAGAGGAGAGAGAGAAGAGAGGGAGAGGAGTGAGAGAGAGAGAGGAGAGAGATGAGAGAGAGATGAGAGAGAGAGAGAGAGAGAGAGAGAGAGAGAGAGAGAGAGAGAGAGAGAGAGAGAGAGAGAGAGAGATAGATAGATAGATAGATTATTAATAAGGATTTATAATTGCTTTGTTACAGTTACTGCTGAATGTAATGATGAGTATATGTGTAGGCTAACATATCAGTATCAGTGTAAAATATATTTTGTCATTTCTGTTTACAATAGTAAATTGATAAATACATATATTTGTAATGACACATTAGCAATGATGACGTTTCAGTTTAATATATTTAAAATAATACAAATATTCTATATTCGATAAGCAAAATGCTTTTTGTACAGCAGATGAGGCCAGAAATCATTAGACTAGCTTTCCTAAATGGCCCTCCAAAGGTCCCTATTACTTGACTAAATATTACTAAAATGCTCTGTTTATCTGTGAAAATGTGTGTGCTTGAGGGGGGTCACATTTGTATACACAGAATATATCAGCATGAATGTGTAAGTCTTTTCCAACCCATGCTCCAAAACCAGAAATGAACGTGTCAGTTATCACTCCTACGCTCCCCCTGTGTGCTGTGTTAAGAATAGCTTCAGCGCGCTCTGGCCAGATGGACGTCGTCGTCCACACCTAATGTGACACACTGTCAACACCAAATTAGCCTCAGAAAGAGTATCAGGCACCAATCCGGCAGAGGAGAGAAACAATTAGATCTCAGCCTGAAGGGCATTACATAATCACTTTATTATGTGTATATGAAGGATCTGAAATATTAAGCAATGACGCTCATGCGTAAACTAAGGCTTGAGTCGTGCCAGGTTAATAGGTCTGTGTGTAATCATTAAATGTTGCATGGAAAGGGTTTCCATCTTCAGTGGTAAATCATTGCAATTTCTTCATCATAACTGTTTTTATTTGTTTTTTAATAAATAAATGCAGAATACGTCCAGTTTCGGAACCATTAGCTCCTTTAAACTGTTATTATTGAGCTCTAACGTTACTTTAAAACAGTTTATAGTCCACAGACATTAAAAAATAACTGTCTCTCCAGGCTCCGGCTAATTGGCTGTCATTAAGCCTTAGCCAAGTCAAGTTATTATACAATGACAACTGCCATCTAGGATCATTAGAAAGGGTGAAATAAACTAGCGGTATCAAACAGCAACAGTTCGGCTCGCCATTCCAGTTTCTGTCAAAAACAACTCCATCAAGCTGGAACTGGAGGGAAGCTGGAGATTTTCGCTCTTATTTGGTTTCTCTTTCGCAGCGGCTTGAAGGGAATCTATTTGGCAGCTCCGTGCACTCCTAAAGCCTCACATCCCCGGGCGGCACAGGCCATAAAATCATAATGAGATTAGGGGAGATGAAAAGTGAGCTGTGGTGGTGAAAGCCATAGAGGCAGGCGGGAATTCAATCAGAGGAGTCAGGACACACCTGGTCGTCTGGACTCATATATTCTGCTCTTACCGCTTGCGTTCGAACGAGTGCTTAATTTTCCCGGTGGACCTCCGGCCAATCAGAACATACCTGGTGAACACCGCCTGTCTGGAGGATCCCATTAAACATATTGACCAGATCAGCAGATGTGAAAATGTGTTATATTCCATGGTTTAAAGCTTTCTCAAAATGATATCACACCTTCAGGCGATGAGGAAGAGTGTCCTTTCGTTTGGCTCTCACCTGTGTTCTACTTCGCTAATTAGCACTCTGGCATGACCGAGACATCTGTGTCCGGCAGAAACCGAGGATGATTTAAACTATTAGAGGATTTGCTAGACTGTATTGCCTTCTTGGAGACAAACGAGGAGCCTGGTGCTTGCCATCATTAGCTGAAGCCGTTCAATTATGACCGCAGAGTTCAGCTGCTTAGCTTTGGCTCTTTAAGAAGAAGAGCAGCTCTGTCTCAAGACAGCTGCAGGTATGTGTGTGTGCCTGTGTTAGCATCTGTGGTAATTCTCACGGGGATAAAGCAGGCATCATCAGCAAAGCCAAGTCACTGACTTTCGCAGTTAATGAGGTTGCTTTTCCTAGTCTGTTCATACTACAGTGTCAGGCAAATTAGCAAAAATCGTATTATTTAATGTTTTTTTTTTTTTTTTTCTGGGGCAGTACCCTCAGTGGTGCACCTTTTTACCAAATGATGCATATTAGTACCTTAATGTGCAAAGAGGTAGATATGGTACAAAGGTGTACCTTCGATGGTTCTGCCCCAGTAACACGCTGTACAAGCCAACACAGGCTCACTGGAAAACTCCAACAATGTGACTATACATAACATTTTCTAAAGTTTATAGCTGAAATGAATACTAAAGGCAATAAAAGACCAACACATATTATTGTTTATCTTGCAAAATATGTTTACAGGGTCAGGTTATTAATTATTAAAGACTTGTTTTTTGTGTGTTTCCTTTAAAAAGACTATGTTCTGACTTAACTGAACACATAGTGCACTGTCTAACAGATTTTGATGTTTGCATCACACAGCCAGCTCCATATGCATATATTTTTTTACAAAGTAAACTTGCTGGTCAGCACACCCGGTACAGCATTGCACTTGTGATTTGAACTCATGAAGTTCCATGAAACACGAGTCTTGAACAAGATTTGTAGAACCAAGATGCAGTGCCATGGTTGCTTCAGCAAATGTTTGTATTCATATTTTTAACATTAACATTTTAGCGACCAGTCACAGACATTTAATTTCTGAACTGCTACAACATAAACAACAACTAACGCAGTAAGTAAGACTTGTAAGACTAGTACGACTTGCACTCATCTGTTCTGGATAAAACTGAATGCATTTTAAGCACCACTCACTGGACATTTCACTTTGAAAGCAACAAAGCAACAACAGCTTTGAAATGTGAGCCTGAGACACTTTTTTTTCAATTATCTTGAGTTGATTCTACCCCTAATAGGTACAAGTTTTGCACATCTTAAGATTGTAGATTTACGTTGCAAAAGGAGAGGGAGCGAAAGATAGGCCCATCCTGCATCAGACAGAGGAGAAAAGAAACAGTGCCAAAGCCATATTCCCCCTAAAGCAGGAGATATCATCCCTATGCCGAGTGAACATGTGTGAAGAAGACAGGGAGTCCAGCCCTAGAATACAAGAAACAGTGCCAAAGCCATATTCCCCCTAAAGCAGGAGATATCATCCCTATGCTGAGTGAACATGTGTGAAGAAGACATGGAGACAGCCCTAGAATACAAGAAACAGTGCCAAAGCCATATTCCCCCTAAAGCAGGAGATATCATCCCTATGCTGAGTGAACATGTGTGAAGAAGACAGGGAGTCCAGCCGTAGAATACAAGAAACTGTGCGAAAGACTAATAGACCCTGAGCACTAGCACGACGCTGGCTACGGAAGTGCTCATATACATCATACTACTACTCTGCGTGACTCAACAAACCCTAAATCAAGGTTTAGTAGACCATGTGGGAACTCCAGAAACTGCACTCTGTCACACATTACCCTTTCCACATTCCCAGATGATGTGAGAAAAACGCTAATAAGCCTGTTTGGTGCCCTTTTGATCAGAGTTTGCCGAAAGGCACCTGCTCGCTCTCTCTCCTGCACTCCGCAACTCATTATTTATAGCTGCTTCATGGTTCTCCAAGAAGGCTCCGGTATCATACCTTCCCACAGGGCAACGGTATTGATGCTGCATCAATGTCAACATGCAGATTTGAAAACGCGACTTGTTTTTGGAGATAAAACACTGTGGTTTGTGCAATGACAAAATGCTATCAACATCATGGGTAATTTTGTTCCAGGCCTTAGGACACACCTGGAGTAAGAAGTGTGGCATGGTATCAGATATTGCCGTTTTGATGTCTCTAACAGGACATGATGTCCCAAATCGATGGGTTGAAATTGACGTTTCACCCTGAAACAAATGAAGCAACATTTTATTTCCAGCGCTTTCAGAGAAAATAGCTTTAGAGAAAGAGGCACCTTATCAAATGAAGTGTTGGAGAGACACCTGTCAGGAAAGGTGGAAAACACAAATCAAAGATTCAACCTTCACTGCCATTGCAACCAAACCATCAATGTGTCATTGCCAGCCCATCGGCGTAAACGAACCTTGCGGTGTCATTTTTCAGAGAGACAGGCAGGTTGGTAGCGTGTGAGGACATGTGTGGCTCATAAAACAGGAGAGCTGCATCTCGGGACTGTGCCACCGTGAAGCCTGGCTGTTTTCTGTTCCACACAGCGTGAAGAAAACACATAAAAACAGACACGTAGTAGTATACATATACTAATACTGGCATAAAAAAACTACTGGTTCTGCTCTCACTTCTGCAAATCGATGCTCCCTGCAGAAGTCTGCAATTACACTTTTATTCAACATTTATGTTTTGGCTGTATACAGTGATGAAAACAAACTAGTAGGTTTTGTGTACACATAACACTTTACAAGGTTCACTGTTACATTAGGTACTAACAACATTAGTTAACATGAACTTGATTATAAATAATTTATCCATCTTAGTTAATCTCAACATTTGCTAATACATCATTTAAATCGCCCGTTGTATTGGCTTGTATAATTTAATGGACCTGAGATAACAAGCTAACAATGAACAGTTGCATTTGTACAGATTGGACCAGATTTCTGTCAATTTTGTATTATAATAAACACTTTCTGCTGTCAAAAGAACGAATCCTTATTCCACAGAAAAAGCGAATAATGTCATGTTAAGCATTCTCCACCATAGAAGTCTATTATAAGGAAACTTACTGTGGTTTAACGTACCTTAACAATGGCCGGGGAAAGACTTCTGTCAAATTTGACTTATAATAAACACTTTCTGCAGAATAAGCTCTTATTCACAGTATAAAGTGAATAATATCACATTAAGCCGTTTCAATAGACTTCTATGGTGGGGAACGCTAACATAAAATTATTCATTTTATATACAAAATAAAAGCTTGTTCTTTTGACAGCAGAAAGATTTATTATATGTCAGATTTGACAGAAATGTGGTTTTCCCCAGTTATGTTAAGGTACGTTAAGCCACGTTAAGCTGTTTCCTTATAATGAACTTGTATGGGGAGACAAAGCTCAACGTGATATTATTCACTTTATCTGTGGAATAAGGGCTCGTTCTGGCTACAGTATGTAGTGTTTATCACAAGTAAGGTTTGACAGACATTTGGGTTACCCTGGTTGATGCTTAAGTACGTTAAGCCACGTTAAGCGTTTTTCTCATTAGAATGTCCCTGCATTTGTATCTGCTGTAAATGATGCTGTTCTAGTTTAAATGGTGATTACCGTATGAGGTCATAGCTATAAAGATTGTAAGTTACGTTATCGCTACATTAGATCGCTACACTTTGCAAAAATGCTCCTCAGTCTCGACCTTAAAATGTGTCTCATATATCAGTAAGCTATTACTCTGACATGAAGTCGATTTGAGAACTGTTGGACACACAAGTAAAGCATACGTTTATTGTACAGTAATATTAGTATCACTCAGCTCAAGTGGAGGCAGTCATGATGGAGAAACACTTCACATTTAGCCCGTCAGCTGCATCAACATTTTGATGCTGAAATGAAGATTTACAGAGGTTTATTTCCCTGAATAAGTTCATGTAACATCTTAACAACAATCCTTGTTGATTATAGACCGTAGTTAGTTTAGTTTGTCACCTTTTTCACCCCTGATGAGTTTGCACCCCTGCACAATATTTTTTGCTTAAATTGCATAACATTATCTACAAAAATGCTTCAAACATATTGCTTTAAATATAATAATCATAATAATACAGTCAAATGCATGATTGATGAAGGTTTTATTTGTTACTGTCTGTTTATAGTCAGCTTTTCTGCCAGACCATCAGTCAACAAATGCTTGGTCAACACTGCAAGTGGTTACAGCACTTTATCATTAGTCCGTCTTCCACCAGCTTGACATGAGGAAGACAGTTTTGCAGAACAGTTACGAACAGGTGGGCTTTTTACAGCTGACACGGAAACCAGCCGGTTCCAGTGATGTGACGCACTTTTCATCATGACGTTTTATTACAGTCACTATTTAAGAGTTTAACAATGAGCTTGAGGGAGAGAAAAATACTTTCTTAAGTGTTACTTTAGAGATTTTAGATCATTTAGATGTAGCTGATTTTTCATAATGTTTGTTTTTCATGTTTATCTCGGTCAGTTATTATTATTAATATGTTGAGTAATTCTTGCCTTCGACTTGCCGTATATCCTTCATTTACACAAGACTGTCTCTTGCTGCCTTCAAGAAATGACACATCGCTTGTGTGAGCACTCCCCAGTTATTTATGCACTGTCATAAGAGAAAACTCTTTAATAATATTTCATTGTTTCCCCGTGTCTCACATTCATCTCTGTCCAAGCCTATACTTCACTTAGCAATTTTGAAACTTTGCATCGCAGCCCTTTTCATTTTATGTTGTTGTATTCCTTATTTGCAAGTCATTTTGGATAAAAGCATTTGCTAAATGAATAAATGCAAATGTAGCATATCCAATAACTGTGCTGTTTATTGTAAAAGAGCATGTATTTATAAAACGTGTATTTGAAACTGTGAATCATGTCATTGCTAGGAGAGGAGCGGAGAAGATAAAATACAAAACAAGCCATGCTTCATTTCCTGAAAGAGTGATATTTAATAAAACATCCCAGAGTAACAATTCAAATCCAATGGAAGTCTATTGTGTGTTGTTCACGCAGGATTCGCAAGCATGCATACCTGGCAGCTCTGACCCATATATCTGAGAAACGACAAGCCATTCAATTATTCTCCCTGATGAGTCTCCATGCCAGGGGAATTAATGTCTCTCAGCTTCTCTTCACACTCTATTCTAGCACATAAATAGAGGCCTGAATGAAGCCAAAGCAAAAACGGTGCAGGAATCTTAAAAAAGACCTGAACATCGCATAATGTTTTTGATCTGATTTCTCATTATCACTGCATAATAGCTGCGGTGGTCATGATGAGCGAGCTGTATCTGCACTATCCTCATCGTGGATGATTTTATGAAGGCCAAGGAAGGACACAGACTTCTTCGGGTCCTGAGTGATGAGTGAGTTTGGGGAAAATATCATCATCATTCAAAACTGGTAAATCACTGGCGCTGCTATGTGCCTCGCTGTGATAAAGCAAGTAGCCACTAGATGAAGCGTTTTACATGTTTCTCATTTATCAAGCTCTCTTTTAGGATTGCCCAGAAGCAATCTGAGGACTTTTATTAGCATAAGCTTCAACTTTAGGTTCAATTCATGCACATTAGGTAATATACCATGAACTAGCATTTATATAGCATTTAATAATGCAGATTTATTCTATTTTCCATGCAGTATATACAATTGTCCATTGAGAATTTATTTTTCATATGCTTCATATATAGGGAAGCCAGTTTGCTCAGTTCTTTCAAAATATTATTATTATTATTGTTGTTGTTTTACCTTAGCTTTTAATAATTTTTTGTGAATTTTCATTAATTTTCTTATGAATTGTAAAAAATATATTTTTTTTATAAATTGTTTATTAAATGTAATTGTATTATTTGTATTAATTATTACGATTACAACTGCTAATTAATTTTTCATTTGTTAACTTGAAATGTAATATTTTGAAATATTTGTAAAAGTACAACTTTGTGAATGATGGATGTTAAAATGATTCGTAAATTGTGGCGCTTCTGCAGAGTTTTGCAGGCACAGCATCAGTGAACGGCTGCTTATTGGTCAATGATTAATAATTTACAGTGGAAGAACACATGTTTATGCACAATGTTATTTGCATAATCATATTTTATATATCTATTAACAAAATTGCACATAGTGATGAAAAACATTAACCTTACTAAGCCTAAATGCAGGCCTCTATGTGCAAACAGACGCTGATGTTATCAGATCTACGTCCAGTTACCCATGATGCACCTGACTGAGCGTACAGACATTGTGGGCCTTGGAACTGGATTAACACTATATTTGACCCACTTATGGATGACGTAGACAGTTTTCTGGCTCCCAGCAAGCTAATTCGTCACAGAGCAAAAGTGCTGTATGTCTGTCTGTCACATTTAAACTCCTGAAAACATATTTATCATGTATAGACAGCTATCAGAAGCTGTTCGCGCTGAAGCATGGCATACAATTATTTAAAGGAACGTTAAAAAGTGAAGAGAAAAAAAAGCTGTCATTTCTTGTGGATCTTATTCATCCATATTCATGCCTAATATATATAGGGACAACTGGGGACATTAACATTCATCTGTGCCCCAGTGATAAATCCTTGTCTGACAGGAGAGATTATATAGCGACCTGAGAAACAGGATTTGATCATCAGATGTGATAATCTCCATCATCTAGACGTGAAGGCTGATTGTCACACCAACTTATCTAATCATAACCACCTTCATCCCCTGAACTCACATTAATCCGTGTATCATTCACTCATTTGTTTTTTGATTTAATATTAAACAAATGAATGAATTACTTAATTAAACAAACATACTGGGCGAGCAGGGTAGGCTTTGACAGTCATCCGTTCATACCCTGCCATGCCCAGCTGATGCCATTCTGGAAGTGTTCTTTCATTAGAGAGCGAAATTAAAGAAAACACGAGTAGCAGTGTGATATGGCTCTATATTGGCCAGGCTGTGATATCGATACTACTCGTGTGATATTGTCTTTACACAACAGTTCAAAAGTATGAGTGTGCAAATACTTTAAAAACCCTCTTTTAATCTCCGGTGAACTTTAAGTATGTGTTGTCCACTGAAGGACTTCCTTCAGCCACGGACTCAAATCTTGACAGTTTAACAGCCTCTGTTAATAATTACAAAACATCACTTTAGAACTAGTAACGAAGGAACGTTGAGTTGCTTCATTAAAAGCGGTGTATTATGTATAGTTAGAGTATAATGAGAGATTGACTGAGCGATCATGATCACCTGCATCTAATACAGCATTCATCTTCAGATCAATCTCATATTCACAAGAAAACATTAGTTTGAATGTCTGCTGAGGAAAGCGATATCTTTGTCGTACTATCCTTTCATCTGTTAAGGGTGGTTTCTGATGACAGCGCTGGTCATTTATTGGCTGTATCTTACAAGCTGTTGTTGAAAGTAGAAATATCTTCCTTGTTTACAGCCTCTTTCAATATAAAAGTCTTTACTGCTGACTCACTCATAAAAGCCGTCTCTGCAATAACGGAATAATGCAACTACAATCAATATCACAAAAACACACACACACACACACACACACAATTTTTCAAAACTAAATACTATTATTTATATCAAAATAGAAGTATTTAATAAACACCAACAGCCTCCATAAAAGTTGCTAGGCAATTCAGTACAAAGGCAGTGCTTAGATGCACAGCATTAAAGTTATATAAAAATATAACGTTTGCTCTGGAACAAATAGCAGGGTTAATGAGAGCAAAGACTGCCTGTTAGATTTACCCCAAACTAATGATATCTAACGTTTAACCTCTGTAAACACACAGCGCCAGCAGTAAATCTGTCTGTAGTGAGGGTGATCTCGAGCGATGAATGACCGCTGACGCTCTGGAGCTCACTTCTCCGTAATCACCGAAGAACATTTTGAAATAGATGCTATCTTTATTAACAAACCACATATTTTAAGTCCAAACAACTACATGTTCACCTAACTCTTAAAATGAATTATCTATAAAGATTGTTTGATTTAAGCGTCCACCATGACATTCGCTGTGAGAAATACTGCAAGCAAAGTAATACAAACGGTGAAATGGTCAGAGTTTTGTTGTAACTAGAATATTGCACCACTGTTTTCAATCCTCAATTCAAATTATTTTTTATACAGGAACTGAATTGCAGTTCAGAAATGAAATTCAGAATGAAGCACAAGTGCATGTCTTTCTAACCCTATAAAGACTCCACTCTGAACCTCAAAAAAGAAATATAATCTAGGAAATTCAGCACAGCAACTCCATCACACAGACAGCTTGAAATGCCCTCGAAATGAATCTGACATGAAGTGGGGTCAGTAATATAGAATGTGCCGGATGTTATCATGTTTTTATCCTAATCTGGTCTCTGCTTACACACCAGGAGCAGCACATGGTCTAAACTGGCAGAGATGGATTAGTGCGGCTTATCAAACCCACACAAAGATTTGCCAGCAATTTCCCCATCAGTACTGTAGTGTCTTCACTGCCAGCCTGAAAAGAGTTCAGCAGAGGACACTGGACACACAAGACGCTGTTGAGTCTGAAAATGGAGTCTGATAATGGAGTCTGATAATGGAGTCTGAGGCGATCTAATCAAACCGATTTATACTGTGCACAGATCTCTGCCACTGCTCGATTCTGATTGGCCGGTCGAGTTTTCCAAATCAAATATTTCCATAGAGTTGCGTCACGCTAAAGTGTATGATTGACTTTTTCTTACATTGTTTTTCTTGAATTGTAATCAAAACTTATTTTCAAATAACAATTTGGAAAACTTATTTTCAGAAAACCTATTTTCAAATAACAATTTAAACTAAAATCAATATTGCATGTCAATTTATTTAATTATTTGGAGAGTAGATAATAAAAATTGTACAGTCAGCCAGTCATCATCACAAAACAAACTATTCAGGAACATATACTGTAATATTACATATATAATAAATATATGATACAATATACTAGATCATGATTTAACATTAAGCCACAGTCCAATTATCTCTATTAACAAACCAATAACTACAACCTTTGCCTCAATAAACTCCTAGTTTGCTGCTTATTAATAGTTAATTAGGTGGTTATAATAATAATAATAATTATTATTATACATAATGTATTGTTATTATAATGTATAGATCATAAGTAATAACATGTATTATTTATTATTACAATAACAATGGCAATTAGTAGTAGTAGTAGTAGTAGTAGTAGTAGTATAGATGATAGACACTATGTCAAATGTGCCACACTGTAAATTGATTGTGTAATTTATTGTGAATGCCACAAAATAACTAAATTATTATTTTATTTAAACAAAACACTGAAACACTCTACTTGTCCTCAGCAGAAATGTTAGGACACACTGGACTATCACACTTCTCTGTTCCCTTCTCCCGTGATGAATGTGACTGCTGTTTCTTTCAGCGTGTGTTTTGAAGAATGCAGATTTCCATCAGTGTCTTCCTCTTGCACGGCTCTCTGAAAGTCTACATCCTGGTCTCACTGCAGAGGACAGGATGAGAAGAGCACAGGCAGTATGGAGGCAGGCAGGAGGTAAGCAAACACACACACAGGAGCATCCGCTCGGAGCAGAAACACAATAACACACACGCAGATCCTGCTTCCTGAGATCAAAGATCACATCGATTAAACAAATCCTGCAACTAAGTGATCTGATACACAGAATGCATGAGTACAACATGAATTAATTCATCTGGATGTCCCACTGACTTGTCATTTTATGCCAAAATTGCCCATTTCTAGCTTTTGTTTCTCATGCATGCTGTTAAGTATTCTTTTCATATAATAATCTGTCACACATTCATCTACATTGAAAACTTGATTTAGTTGTTTGACATCAACACAGACACGTTTATATAAAGCAGACACAAGCTGATTAGGGTGGAAGAATTATTTTGGACCACACAACAGGCAATTATGACTACAAAAGACTGAATACATTTCATTCCTTTACTCTTATCTTCAGACAGATGCTTTAAAATAAAGCTCTTAACAAAAATCGCAGTACAAGTTTTATAATGTAGATAAAAAAGTGAAGAAATGATCTAAGAAAACGTCTGCCAAACGGTACAGTCTCCAGCAGTGCTCAGTGCTCAATCAAGCCAAGACCGTCAGAAACGCAGCTAACAGGATCTCTTTGATGTATTCACCATCACACCGGATCTCCTTCAGATTCATTCCCAAAGATCACACTCATATTGAGTGATGGACTCGCTCTGAAATCTTCAGTCGTTTCCAGAGCGAGAGAAAGCACTGAACTTTGACATTGATTGATTGATTGATTGATTGGATTGATAGAAACCCGTTCAGAGACATGCTGGGAATAGAAATGTAAATGCACTTGAAGAATAAAGCACTGGACGAGTTCACAAGTATTTCTGATTTATTTAGAAAGGGAAAGCTAGAAAACAAGTCAACAATGCTGCTATTTACAGCAATGAAAAGCATCATCCTTAGCACTGATAACATTTGAATAATAATACAAAAATCTAAATCTATTTTTTAATTATGAAAATATCTTCATTTTTAAAGCATGTGTGTGGTTTTATTTTAAACCTCATTGTTTCATCTGCACTGATTACCCTGCTACTGTTTATTTCTGCACTGTAAAAAAATATACAAATAAAATAATAATAATAGTAGTATATTCCTGCTCACTGTACTTCCACGAGTATTGATACAGTTCTAGTTGTAAAATGCACTACAAAACAGACATCCACATAAGAGTTATTGTACTTAAAGGAATAGTTCAGCCAAAAATGAAAGTTTGCTGAATGTGCTCACCTCAGCCTATCCAAGATGTAGATGAGTTTTATTTTAATCAAATTTGGAGAAATCTATTAGCAGTGGATGCTCTGCAGTGAATGGGTGCCGTCAGAATGAGAGTCCAAACAGCTGATAAAAACATCTCAATAACCCACACCACTCCAGTCCATCAGTTAACATCTGGAGAAGACAAAAGCTGGAACAAATACATTAAGATGCTTTTTTTTAATCCATAATAACGCTTCCTCCAGTAAAAAAAAAAAGTGTTTTGGTCTGAATCAGGGATAAATCAAGCAGTGTTTACAAGCCAAAACAGCTCTTAACAAATACGTGGCTGGATTTTAAAGTGAGAGACAACAGATGATGGATGTTTTCACCAGCAGAAGCGTTATAATGTACTATTGTATGTACTAAGTTTAAAGTTAAAAATGTATTAATGATAAGTTTATTTTTTACAAACACACAGCTTTTGTCTTCTCCAGATGTTAACTGATGGACTGGAGTGATGTGGATTATTGTGATGTTTTTATAATCTGTTTGGACTCTCATTCTGACGGCACCCATTCACTGCAGAGCATCCATTGCTGAGCGAATGATGTAATGAAACATTTCTCCAAATCTGATGAAGAAACAAACTCATCTACATCTTGGATGGCCTGTAGGTGAGCACATTTTCAGCTCTTTTTTTGTGAACTATTCCCTTAAAAACAAATTACTCATATGTGTGTGTGTGTGTTGATAGTACGTACATCACCGGAGATTAAAACTCGCTCACAACAATAGCACTGCAAACACCCTTTCCAACATAACTGCTTATAAAATATGATATTGTTTCTCTTCTGTAACATACAGTACTGCACAATATATTGTTAATTGCAAATTGTTATCAGTCTTAAAAGTCAATCATATTGTTTATTTTTTTTTCATCATGTAACAGTCCAATTATGTTTCACAACCCTGTTGGGTGAGAGAAAATGAATTAATAATAAATAAGGTTCAAGTTTCCAGTGAAAATAAACACTAACGCAGACTTCAAATGAAACGACTCTATTCACACTAATATCCCACAACACAGTGCAGTTGTATTAAAGTATTCATTATTGTATATTAATAATGTTTTTGCTGCTTTCCATAAAAATGCTGTGCAGTACAACTGTTTTCAACATTGATAATAATAAGAAATGTTTAATGTGCAGCATATTATACTGATTTCTGAAGATCATGTGACACTGAAGACTGCAGTAATGATGCTGGAAATACAGCGCCGCATCACAGAAATACATTACATTTTAAATTGTAATAACAATATTCGTTTTTTTCTGTATTTTTAATTAAATGATAGACATATTAGACATATTTAACTGACATTTTAAAAAATCTTGTGAATTGTCTAATCACAAATGGTCCATTGTGGCCACTTTTATTCACTGCCAGTAACACAATTGAATAAAACGCCTCTCAGCTCTGAAATAGTTTAAAGCATTGGTCACATCCTGATTTCTGTCAATGGAAAGAAGAAATGAACAACGTTCTAACCGCACTCGATTATTTCATGATGAATCTGGGTAAGCCGTTTTGCTGCCAATCCTCTTACAACCCCCCCCTCTCCAATCTGGCCTGAGATGACACTTCCCTTGGGCTGCAGGGGATTTCTCTGGGTCCACAGGTCCACACTTTGATCAGGAGGACGAGGGATTTGAAATGAGTGTTCAGGAACAGGAGGACGAGACCCAGGCTCTGCTGTCACGTTGTGAATTTCCCAGTACGCTCCCCGCAGACACGCGCTTTGATCTACCTGCACCCTGCGGCCATTGCTGGAAGTCTTCAGCCTTTCTCCCACAGACTCGAGACAAAGACAGCCGAACAGGCACGGATGACCGTTAGCCTGTAGCAAAGAGAGCAGAGCACAATAGATCTGAACTCCTTAATAATCTGTAATATCTCTGGTGGAAAGGATTTCTGTAGCTTGCTGAAGAGAAAAGAGGACAGCACTGTGTAATTACTGATGGAGATAACATACGAAGCCAAGGATGGTTTATGTTAATGCACTAATGAAATATGAACAACTCAGGTCTGTAATAACTGGGGGAAGCTTGCCTTTAGCATTCCCATTCATTTCAACATTGATTATGAAAATTAAATATGGATTAAAAGGTGAAATATTGGCTGATATTCATGCACAGACAGCCATTTTCTGCCTTTATTATGGGGAAATCTATAGAATTCGGTGGAATGGATTTGCATCTTATATTTAGTAATTTAGCTTTTTTAAAGCATCTTAAAAATTGAGAAGCATCACAAACATTTTACTATACAAAAGCCACCTGTCAAGTTTGAGGAGTCAATACAGTAGTTATGTGGTAAATGTGTTAAACTGGGCTGAAACTGCTAGATTAGTTAGCCAGAAACTAACTTAATGCGGGTACACAGCAATAGACAAGGCATGAACGTTTAGCAAATGCATTGTCATTCAGTGCTCTCGCATGCCTTTAAATAGATACATATAAAGAAAACCGTTCTCAAGGGGGTGATAGAGATGCCTTCGGGTCTGTGCCACTAAACCTGCGATGCAATTATTCAGCTAAACATATTGTCTTCAATACTTGCTCAGAGAGATTCTCTTCTAGTGGTTTCAAGGCAGCACTTGACCTTAAAGGCAAAACAACACCGAAATGAACATGACTTGGTGTGATATTCCTAATATACGAGTCCTTCTATAATATAGGGTGCATTTGACATTAGGAGAAATATTAAAACATTATGATTTTTTAAAATAAAACATCTACTGGTTTCAGCTGATATATTTCATCAGTGCACATTATCTGCTTGCCAAGCTTGATCATTAAACATCACTTCAATATTGCTTTCCCTGGCGGTGACTTTGTCATCTATGTTATGGGCAAACTCTATGACAGGTTGAAACTCATCATTTCAACGACAGACCTTGTCTGACCAAACAAATGCTATTTATTATGACCGGGCCAACTCAAATTGTAATACATGATTAAACATACTAAAAATATGCAAACCGTAACAATGTACCCACTGTAACCTGATATGAAATTAATTTACTCCATGACAACAGATCATATATATATATATATATATATATAAAAGAACATATAACATAATGTGCTCAAAACGTCCAATGCAGAAGGAAATAACATCACATGATGTTGGATACATGGTTTTGTGATGAAACTTATTATATTTCTACATTCTTAATTTAATTAAATTATAATCTTATTGTATTTAGCTATTTGTTTTCAGATGGGTGTTTGGCTAGCAATATGGCAGAATTATTAGCAGACATGAGTAAAATATAATATTTTCTTATAATTAAATGTATTGTTCTATATTTTTCTGAGGTATTTTGATTGGAAAAAATATATATTAAATATAATTTTGACTAACATTTGTTATGCATCATTTTGAACCAAAATTTGGGCATTTTAAAAATGGCAATTTAAAAGACATAAAGACAATTCCAAGCAAAATAAACAACACGGTGAACAAATATATGTGTGAGAGGACTTTTCTTAATGGATAAAACATGATTCTTCTGAAAAACACTGATAGAAAATATTAAATTACCAATGATGCATATGAAATACACCCTAAATTACAGAATGGCCCATGTACTGTACTAAATGTCAGCTATATACACACATTACAGTAGTTTTGAAAAGCTACTGTTCGAGAACTGTGAACTGGTTCTGAAGTTAACAGACAGTATCTTCTTCAAATGTCATCTGAAAATAAATTACAAGGCAGTATAAAGTGCTGAATAAAGGCTCATGATGTATACCATACCCACAATGCACCTCTGTGACCTTGCACAGACTTTCTGTTGTGCTAAGCCAAAACCTGGTGATCTACCACAGACCGATCTGCAGTGCTTTAAATAAAGCAAACCGAGTCCTGGCTGTTTCAGTGCTGAAGCGTCGCCATCCTCGTCCACTATACAGCAAGATGGAATAACAAATGCAGTGCTCGTTTACTAAAATGATAATTTGATTTTAACATTATTGACATTAGTTCATACCAATGAGCTTCTTCATTGGATTTTCCTTTTAAGTGCTAATGAAATGATCATTACATTGCAGAATTATAATATAGAATGCATAATATTAATATTTTTGGCAAAGGTCAATTTATGGTAACAAGCTCAAATCAGCAATTTAAAAACTGCTGAAATATATAGCCTTGCTACAGATTTTTCCCCCAGGCTGTGAGAGCCCTGAACTCACATCACACCGCCCCTCTCTGAAACCCCAAACACCCCCCCCCCCTTACCACATCTCAGGAAAAAAACTGTTAAACTTTTATCTCTGTGGAATCCAGGTGAGCGGGCCTGCACAAGCCACCTGTAGCAACACACTCTCCTCTACATGCACTAGACACTTTCACACACCATTGTGTGTCCATAATCCCACAAAAGACTGATTGTAATATACGACTGTAATGTATGTATGTTTACTGGCTCATGCACCACAAATCACCTTACACTGTTCCCCAGCCAGCTGCTTGAATGTCTCTCTTTTGCACATGTACAGTATTTGAAGTCATCTGCACAGTTGTACAGTTTGTATTTTCTGTTTTTTGTTTTTTAGTTTATGTATAGGTAACCACTTTTATATATAGCATATGTATAGTCAAAGCTGACAGTAGGTTAGTTGTGTATAGGTTTATACTGTTTTACTTCGTGTTGTATATCTGTATTAATGTAGCACCGTGGTCCTGTGAGGCACGACATCTCGTCCCACTATATGTCCACACATGTAGCGGAATAACAATAAAGTTATGTAAATAAAGTTATGTTTAATTATGTAAATGCCAAGACATTTGAATGTGCACGTTGCTTCAGAAATATGAACATGAATGTGTTGATCTTTTGTGACACACAGGCAACTGTCGGTGACTTTAGATACTTTAATATCCATAAAACACACACAAGCATTAAACAATGATAACCGTACAGCAGGACCAGTCTGGTTAGCAGCGGGGACTTTGATTCCTCTATTGAGTCACGATTCGTTCATTGATTTGTTCAGTGACCCTTCCTGAAGGTTACAGCATTACACAAGCAAGTGACCAGTGCATGTTCAAAACTGCCATTAATACCTCAACAACATTCAATAACAGCACAGTGAAACAGACCACTTTCAGATGCCAACAGAGATAAATACTTTGTTTTTGTGTTTTTCTAATAATAAACTTAACATTGGCAGCACATCGTGTTATTGTTTTGTACTTATCAGAGCTGTAGAAACCAGAGATTCACACCAGAGTTCATTCACCGTGCTTCTGTTTTACAAATATAATCAAGAAGAAAATTGAAGATGAAGTTAACAGACACACGAGTATAGGATGTAGAGTAGGGTACATTAAGTAGGGTATACAGATGTTTAATTCAACTGTGGATATATATATTTACTAAAGAAATTAAACAAATATTCTGCTCTTTTTTAAAGGCATACTGATACAAACAACTACATAAAACACCTAAAAACTGCCCTTTTTTTCCTTCATACAGTATTTTGATTTAATGTTGAAAGTGTCATGGAAGTAATGAACAAAAGGTCAATAGATAATAACAAGTCTGATTAAACGCTGAAACTAAATTTAATTAACTAGCCACTTTTAAGAGACCCGTGTGAGATCCACTAATCAGAGAGGTTCCTGAATTTCCTGAAGTTAAAGTGCCCCTATTGTGGGTTATGAAAGGTTTATATTTTGGTTTTGGGAGTCCCCAACAACAGGTTGACAATGCATGCAAGGTAAAAAAAAAAAAAAAAACAATACCAAGAAAAAACATACTTTCATTTTCTTATAATATGCATTTATTTTACCTTATTTGCTCAACGACTCCCAAACGATTCGCTCAATGATTCATTTTTTCCAAATCCCCCTTTGCGTGACGCTAATCTGCGGTGATTGGTCGATTTCAGTTAAAGCAGTGTTTATGAGCTTCTAGCGCTCCTAAAGCGGCAACTAGTGGCAAAGAATGAATTTGCATTTTCATTCAGACCAACGTGAAAAACAGCTTTATGCAATATGTTTGACGTCAACATGAAACGGCTTGGGATTAATTTAAAAACGACTCGTTTCAATGATTCAGAGTCGACTCTTTCTTTTGAGAGACCATAACTTTATACACGTGCACTTTCATATTTAAAACTTTGCAGGATGTTTTCATTCACTTAGAGATGTGTTACACACTACATGAAAGATTATTTTCATAATAGGGGCAATTTATCATGTCGGTCTTCCAGCTATTTTGTACAAAACAGCACATTTATTTATGTCTGCAAACTGGTGTGTCTTACCATAATATTTTAATGTACTATCTTAATTATGAACACACTGGTTTTAGTGCCAACAGTTCTGTTATCTCCCTACAGTGGCTTATGAACCGGACGTCTCGCATATTCACAGAAAACAGCTTTCTTCCACTTTGAAAAATATGGATAATAAAGAGAAAAATGCATTCAATGCTGTTATGTTGGACTTTTAAAATAGTTTTATGATGAAGCTTATGTTTACCATTGTTTTGAGTAGTGCTCATGGTTAGGTTTGTTTAGGTATTAATTACAATGCTTGCTGATGCCAGTTACACGTAATATCTTGCTTGTTTATTACATTTACATGTAGTCACATTAAGCATGCTGTTAATTTGAACTGAAAGAGATCAGATTTATTGGTTCCAGTGACCATGTATGTTGAAATGAGTTGGTATAACTTTATATTTTTGAGTAATCAACTCCAGATTTTGCGTTTGTACTACAAATCGAGTTCGTGATAACTCAAAAAGATTGATGCAAACAGTTACGTTTATAAGCTAAAATAATAAATGCATTTTCAGAGTGTAGCTCAAATAATTGAATTAATGTAGTGTATTGTTCACCAAAAAGATGTATCATGTTAATTACAGCTTACACAGTTATTATACTTAACTTAGAAGTCTACTAAGAGACTTGAAAAATAGTTTAATCTCCATTTTCACTTTCCTTCATTTTGTCTGCAGGCTTTGCCTAAATGAATGAAGCGTTTCAGAAACATCCTCAAGCAGTGCTGGAGAAACTAGTTTAGTGCCGAGTTACAATGTGCACCGAAGCACTGCATTTACTAAAGTCTAATTCTAATTGTGCTGGGTCATCAGTATTTTTTACCCATTCGTAAATTGTAGATTATTCTCTGTGCAACACTAAAACTTTGCTTATTAAACCTTATAAAACAACGCTCAGCTCAGACATTCGTTTCAGCTTGCTGGTGCTGAAAACAAGTCATTTCCAGGAATTTTCTTCAGTTTATATGATGTTGTTGTGGCAGCTTGACCCCGCGCTCATTTTTATTCTTGGTAGCATTCAAAAAGTATCTTGTAATGCATTCGCTCACTTTACCCTGTATTAACATGGGTTACAGCAGAAGATATTTGGTTGCTCGGGAAAAATGTGATGCAGTCTGTGCACTTCATTCTGACTCAAACACCAACTCGGACGCAGTGTCCAGTGTGTGTTCCTAGATGCACCCTTCACAGCCCACGCTATACGACTGCAGCCAGGCTTTGAAGTCAGAAACAGAGATACTTCAGTGAAGGAAAGAGAGGAGTCAGCGTATGGAGGTGAACAGGATCATATCACTTTCCTACAGAAAAAGGATGAGTTCAAAAACACGGTCGGAAGCATTGCTGACTAGTGGCATCTGTGTGCATTTTACTTTTTCGTCCTTCACTATTAGATTGCTAAAGCGCTATAACTGTCCTCTGAAAATATCAAATGAAAGAACCTTTAATGCGTATTTCATTTGAGACTCGCTGAGGGACTTTTCCCAGCACTGCTCTCGTTGATATAGGCAATTTAAAATGACATTAGTTTGCTTTAATAGCCTCACTGTAATAAAAAAATCATACTTTAAAGAATTGAACTTTTTTGTTTTGCAAATCATTTTTTTTATTGATCTCAGGAAATATTCTAATATTTTGAGATACTGGATTTTTGACTTTCATCCAGTTTCATAAAGCTGAAATCCTAAAAATAAATGTTTTGCATTTTTTTTTACTTTACATGTAATGATTCTAGAATATATGAAAGTGAATTGGTGGGTTTTTGTTAAATGTGAGCCAAAATCATCACAATTAAAAGAAGCAAAGACTTAAACTACTTCAGTCTGTGTGCATTGAATTTATTTAATACACGAGTTTCACAATTTGAGTTGAATTTCTGAAATAAATGAACTTTTCCACGACATTCTAATTTATTGAGATGCACCTGTATATGTTAATACTATTTCAGGAGGTTGGCATTTTAAACATTATATTGTTACTGAAAGGTATTTATTTATTTAAACATGTTATATCTGTAAAATGTTGCTACTGTGGATTTCACCCATTTTTTTACAGTGCTGGTAAACACTTTAGCTTTTTGTGGATGTAAGCAACTCCTTCTAGCTCTTCCGTTGCCAGCAGAAAACACCAGACATCTAGTATACAGATCTTGGGTCAACAGTCTTGGGTCAATAAGAGGAGCATGTTAACAGAATGCGTGCCCTCTCTCTTTCTCTGTCTTTCCCTGCTTTTTCTGTATGTTATCTTGTTTCTTTCCCTGCTCTCAGGCAGCTGTCTGACGTATCTGAGGAATCCGCCTGGCCGTAGCCCTCCAACACATTTCTCCATTATATCTGTCTGTCACACAAGATGGAGGAGATTGCGTAGGCGTATCTTTTGTGCTCGTGGCGTAGGCTTGTGTTCACCTTTCTCCCTCTTCACTGCTGCGCACTGCAGATGACTGTGTATGCCATGCAATCTGTCAGCAGTGTCGTAGTGGGAGGATGTTTATTTTGGCCATGCATGCCACATATCGAGATCACAGGGAAGAGCTGCAATTCCGGCGGTCTCAACAAATAAGTAATTATATAAGAAATAAATAATTAAATGCAATGCATCCTCCTCATGCAACACAAAAGAGCAGTCGTTTAGAGCGAGCATAATAGCACTGTACAGACTTGACGTGTCTTATTCTTGCTGAAAGCCGTAGGTGTTGCGTATATATTTAAAGCAACATGCGTGAAAGATTGATGCCGAGTTGGATGAGATCAGGGCTGTCACAATAGGAAATAATCCCTGGAATTACCGCTGCAATTTTTACTGTGCTTGAATAAAACGCAGAAAGAGCAGTCGTTAATTGCACATTTGGGTTTTCCTTAGAAAACGTCCGGCGTAGACAAGTTATCATAATGATCCCTGTGTCTTCTGAGAGGAAGTGTGCTGATCTGCCATCGACTGCAGCACCTTTACTCGGCCTCGTTTCAACACCATATTGACTGAGCCTGTCAAAAACTATTAGTTTAAATCCTCGCCTGTTTCCAAGCTGAAAAGAAATACGGTTTGGATCAAGACTGACAAAAAAACAAGAGAGCGTTTGTTTTACAATAATGTCAGAAATGACAAAACGCCCCTATATTTATTAAATGGAGACCTGGAGACGCTCAAGCATTTTTCTCAGCTGACAGCATTTATTGCCAAATTCTTCAGTTTAGTCATCAATCTAGCTGTCTGAGCTCTCAGAGGTTTGTCTGTGTGATTCTTTCACAACTTTATAATCATCTTTGAATTGATCCCTAGATTAAATTTTTTATTTTGTTTTTGATCTCCAAGATTAACAGCCGACAAACATTTTTGGGGAATGGTTGCATCTTTAAAAAGTGAAGTAATTTCTGCACCACTGTTGTCACCAAACAGACTGGCACAAGTAATGGCGGAGAGAGAGAGCAATGGTTAGGTAGGTGGGATTTAACCGCACCTGTGAGTATGAACGTTGTGTTTTGATTCATGCCATCTGATGACGAATACAGTCAGTCATAGGCGATCAATCCAGAAGAGGACACATGATAAAGCCACACAAACCGTCACAACAGGAACGAGCAGAAGAACAGATGATCTAAGCACCAATCCAACATAAGAAAACAGCAGTTTGGGAACGTTTCGGGTTGATGCACCAGTCAACCGGCTTTAAATCCAGGCAATTATTTTATTTTGGCTTATATCTATTGCAGAATTCATTTCTGTTCTGATGGATGGATGGATGGATGGAGAGATGGAGAGATGGATGGATGGATGGATGGACGGACGGACGGACGGACGGACGGACGGATGGACGGATGGATGGAGAGATGGATGGATGGATGGATGGATGGATGGATGGATGGATGGATGGATGGATGGATGGATGGATGGATGGAGAGATGGAGAGATGGATGGATGGATGGATGGACGGACGGACGGACGGACGGACGGACGGATGGACGGATGGATGGAGGGATGGATGGATGGATGGATGGATGGATGGATGGATGGCTGGACGGACGGACGGACGGACGGACGGACGGACGGACGGATGGATGGATGGATGGATGGGTGGGTGGATGGATGGACGGACGGACGGACGGACGGACGGACGGACGGATGGATGGATGGGTGGGTGGATGGATGGATAGACGGCTGAGGATGCTAAAAACAAATAATGCTTTGAAAGCACCACATAAATGCAGTTTTTACACATCCCAAAGAAATGAACATGATTTTTTATTGTACTTGTTTCTGCATATGAAACTGGAGATGAGAAAAGTTTTTAACATCAAAATATTGCCACACAACATCATTTAAGTATAATAAATAATCTGCCAGAACAAAAGTGATTATCAGTGTTTAATAAAATTACACAAACTCCTGAAATAGAGACATGTCAATGGTATACATACAATCTGATTGGAGCTTTTATAGGATGCTTTAAGAGCAGTAATGTAGTTAATGTGGCACAGCGGGTGCACTGCTGCTTACAAATACATTTCCAAAACATTACTATGGAGACCATTCGCTTATTACATTTGCTAGTTATACAAGCAGTTGTTATTGTACCATAATGCTGTTAATGCTCCATTTTAAATGCATTATCTAATGCTCAAATGTGCTCATTCTCTGCAGTCTAATGTTTGCGATAATTTGGTCGCTCTTAGTGTTTATAACCCCCAGAAGTTTGTTGTTAGTTAATATATATATATATATATATATATATATATGCAAAACTGGAAAGGGTTCTTACGGATGCAAGACGTGATTGATCTGGAGAGATGACTGCGATTGATTGATGAATAATTTAAATTCCTATAAATGATGCTTTAGCGAAGGAATTCTCTAATTAAATCCATAAGTAGGTTCTGCTGGTTGATGGTCAAAGTTTTTTGAGTGACCTATTTAAACCAGGATTCAGAGGATCTTTGATTTTGTCTGCTTCAAAGGCTCTGATTTTGTGGCCTCTTAAAAGCAGTCCTCGAGGATGAAGGCATTGCATTTTTAAGTGCTTTGTGTTTTTCCTTGGAATATAAATCATTATAAACAGTGTAAATGTGAACTCTACGGCTGATTACTGCTGCACTCACTCCAAAACGGTCACTCGCAGCAGATAAATCAGTCCAGATGTGAACTTCATGGCATTTCCTCCAGCTAAAGAATGTTGTGCATTAGGGATTTTCAAACGTTTTAATGCCAAATATGGCATTTCCTATTTTGTTTTTGTTGATATTTATAAGTATAAAGACCCATTTATATGGTGAGAAAAAAAGTTATAAATTAAATAGAACTGTAAATATGAGCAACATAATCTATCACATTGAAAAATAATTGACTTTGAAACAATTTTCAATCAGGAACTAATAATAAATATCATAAATAATTACAAATAAATGCCAAGTAACACAAATATGTAACAAAACATATTTATTATATATATGTCACATTCATGCCACATTTAAACAATATAATCCTGTATTATAATGATAAAAAACATGAACAATTTGAAACATTCATTTAATTTGGTCACAAAATAAAGTCAAACCATTAAAACAAACTCAGTTTGGTATGAGGCTAAAGAGACATTCATTGCAAAATGATAATACAAATAAAATAATAATTTATGTTACGTTGATTCAGGTACGAATTGCGACAGTTCATAATTCAAATATCCGATGAGTGTTGCTAAAAGTTAATGCTGTAATGTGTTAGAAACACCCCCTAAACCAAATTCAACCCTAAACCTGAGAGTGTTATCAAATGCAAAAGTGATATAAAGATGTATTTGTTGATGCAGCCGTGCTATTTTAACTTCATTATGTGGATTTGAACTGTTTTGTTGAACCGTAGTTCCACAGGGTTTGTACCGAAGCTCTTCATCGCCAAGTGCAACTCCAAACCTACTAGTTAGAAAACTCATGCATATGAAGCTGTGTGTGAAGCGGACCTTCAAATGCATCTGTTTTCAATCTTGCAGCATATTTAAAAAAAATTGAATTCATGACATAATATTATTCCAAGTAATTATGCAAAACTGTGGACCTGCACATCATATTTTGTGTAAAAATGAATACAATTTGTGGGAGTTTTACTGCCTCTAGATTTCATTTCTACTGGAAACTGCAGCGATTCGTGTGTATAGGTACATTTCTGAGTTTCACATAATTGTAGGCAGAAGCAAGCATCCCAATGAGCCTATGTCGCACTACAATAGATAGCTGCTTTTAATATGGTCAAAATAAAAACAGACCGTTCTCTTGAGGCAAAGAATACAAATTTTAAACGAATCATTAATGGAAAAATAGAAACAGGAGAAGGTCAGTGCATCCACATGATTGGCTCTATGACTCTCTCTCCTCTCCACCTGTAGCTGGTGTGTGGTGAGAGCATACACATGATTGTCTCTATGACTCTCTCTCCTCTCCACCTGTAGCTGGTGTGTGGTGAGCGCATACACTTGATTGTCTCTATGTCTCTCTCTCCTCTCCACCTGTAGCTGGTGTGTGGTGAAAGCATACACTTGATTGGCTCTATGTCTCTCTCTCCTCTCCACCTGTAGCTGGTGTGTGGTGAGAGCATACACTTGATTGTCTCTATAACTCTCTCTCCTCTCCACCTGTAGCTGGTGTGTGGTGAGAGCATACACTTGATTGTCTCTATGTCTCTCTCCTCCTCTCCACCTGTAGCTGGTGTGTGGTGAGCGCATACACTTGATTGTCTCTATGACTCTCTCCTCCTCTCCACCTGTAGCTGGTGTGTGGTGAGCGCATACACTTGATTGTCTCTATGTCTCTCTCTCCTCTCCACCTGTAGCTGGTGTGGTGGTGAATGCATACACTTGATTGTCTCTATGTCTCCTCTCTTCCTCTCCACCTGTAACTGGTGTGTGGTGAGCGCATACACTTGATTGGCTCTATGACTCTCTCTCCTCTCCACCTGTAGCTGGTGTGTGGTGAGCGCATACACTTGATTGGCTCTATGTCTCTCTCTCCTCTCCACCTGTAGCTGGTGTGTGGTGAAAGCATACACTTGATTGGCTCTATGACTCTCTCTCCTCTCCACCTGTAGCTGGTGTGTGGTGAAAGCATACACTTGATTGGCTCTATGTCTCTCTCTCCTCTCCACCTGTAGCTGGTGTGTGGTGAGCGCATACACTTGATTGTCTCTATGACTCTCTCTCCTCTCCACCTGTAGCTGGTGTGTGGTGAGCGCATACACTTGATTGTCTCTATGTCTCTCTCTCCACTCCACCTGTAGCTGGTGTGTGGTGAGTGCATCCACTTGATTGTCTCTATGACTCTCTCTCCTCTCCACCTGTAGCTGGTGTGTGGTGAGTGCATCCACTTGATTGGCTCTATGACTCTCTCTCCTCTCCACCTGTAGCTGGTGTGTGGTGAGCGCATACACTTGATTGGCTCTATGACTCTCTCTCCTCTCCACCTGTAGCTGGTGTGTGGTGACCGCATACACTTGATTGTCTCTATGACTCTCTCTCTTCTCCACCTGTAGCTGGTGTGTGGTGAGAGCATACACTTGATTGTCTCTATGTCTCTCTCTCTCCTCTCCACCTGTAGCTGGTGTGTGGTGACCGCATACACTTGATTGGCTCTATGACTCTCTCTCCTCCACCTGTAGCTGGTGTGTGGTGAGAGCATACACTTGATTGTCTCTATGTCTCTCTCTCTCCTCTCCACCTGTAGCTGGTGTATGGTGAGCGCATACACTTGATTGTCTCTATGACTCTCTCTCCTCTCCACCTGTAGCTGGTGTGTGGTGAGAGCATACACTTGATTGTCTCTATGACTCTCTCTCTCCTCTCCACCTGTAGCTGGTGTGTGGTGAGAGCATACACTTGATTGTCTCTATGTCTCTCTCTCTCCTCTCCACCTGTAGCTGGTGTATGGTGAGAGCATACACTTGATTGTCTCTATGACTCTCTCTCTCCTCTCCACCTGTAGCTGGTGTGTGGTGAGAGCATACACTTGATTGTCTCTATGACTCTCTCTCTCCTCTCCACCTGTAGCTGGTGTGTGGTGAGAGCATACACTTGATTGTCTCTATGACTCTCTCTCTCCTCTCCACCTGTAGCTGGTGTGTGGTGAGAGCATACACTTGATTGTCTCTATGACTCTCTCTCCTCTCCACCTGTAGCTGGTGTGTGGTGAGAGCATACACTTGATTGTCTCTATGACTCTCTCTCCTCCACCTGTAGCTGGTGTGTGGTGAGAGCATACACTTGATTGTCTCTATGTCTCTCTCTCTCCTCTCCACCTGTAGCTGGTGTATGGTGAGCGCATACACTTGATTGGCTCTATGACTCTCTCTCCTCTCAACCTGTAGCTGGTGTGTGGTGAATGCATACACTTGATTGTCTCTATGTCTCTCTCTCTCCTCTCCACCTGTAGCTGGTGTATGGTGAGCGCATACACTTGATTGTCTCTATGTCTCTCTCTCTCCTCTCCACCTGTAGCTGGTGTATGGTGAGCGCATACACTTGATTGTCTCTATGACTCTCTCTCCTCCACCTGTAGCTGGTGTGTGGTGAGAGCATACACTTGATTGTCTCTATGTCTCTCTCTCTCTCCTCTCCACCTGTAGCTGGTGTGTGGTGAGCGCATACACTTGATTGTCTCTATGACTCTCTCTCCTCTCCACCTGTAGCTGGTGTGTGGTGAGCGCATACACTTGATTGTCTCTATGACTCTCTCTCCTCCACCTGTAGCTGGTGTGTGGTGAGAGCATACACTTGATTGTCTCTATGACTCTCTCTCCTCTCCACCTGTAGCTGGTGTAGTGGTGAAGCGCATACACTTGATTGGCTCTATGACTCTCTCTCCTCTCCACCTGTAGCTGGTGTGTGGTGAGCGCATACACTTGATTGGCTCTATGACTCTCTCTCCTCTCCACCTGTAGCTGGTGTGTGGTGAGCGCATACACTTGATTGGCTCTATGACTCTCTCTCCTCTCCACCTGTAGCTGTGTGTGGTGAATGCATACACTTGATTGTCTCTATGACTCTCTCTCCTCTCCAACCTGTAGCTGGTGTGTGGTGGAATCGCATACACTTGATTGTCCTCTATGACTCTCTCTCCTCTCCACCTGTAGCTGGTGTGTGGTGAGCGCATACACGTTGATTGGCTCTATGACTCTCTCTCTCCTCTCTCCACCTGTAGCTGGTGTGGGTGATGCTGCATACACTTGATTGTCTCTATGACTCTCTCTCCTCTCCACCTGTAGCTGGTGTATGGTGAAGCGCATACACTTGATTGGCTCTATGACTCTCTCTCTCCTCTCCAACCTGTAAGCTGGTGTATGGTGACCCCGCATACACTTGATTGGCTCTATGACTCTCTCTCCTCCACCTTTAGCTGGTGTGTGGTGAGAGCATACACTTGATTGTCTCTATGTACTCTCTCTCTCTCCTCTCCACCTGTAGCTGGTGTATGGGTGAGCGCATACACTTGATTGGCTCTATGACTCTCTCTCCTCTCAACCTGTAGCTGGTGTGTGGTGATGCATACACTTGATTGTCTCTATGACTCTCTCTCCTCTCCACCTGTAGCTGGTGTGTGGTGAGCGCATACACTTGATTGGCTCTATGACTCTCTCTCCTCTCCACCTGTAGCTGGTGTATGGTGAGCGCATACACTTGATTGCCTCTATGTCTCTCTCTCCTCCTCTCCACCTGTAGCTGTGTATGGTGAGCGCATACACTTGATTGGCTCTATGACTCTCTCTCCTCTCAACCTGTAGCTGGTGTGTGGTGAATGCATACACTTGATTGTCTCTATGACTCTCTCTCCTCTCCACCTGTAGCTGGTGTGTGGTGAGCGCATACACTTGATTGTCTCTATGACTCTCTCTCCTCCACCTGTAGCTGGTGTGTGGTGAGAGCATACACTTGATTGTCTCTATGTCTCTCTCTCTCCTCTCCACCTGTAGCTGGTGTATGGTGAGCGCATACACTTGATTGCTCTAGTGACTCTCGATCTCTCCTCTCCACCTGTAGCTGGTGTGTGGTGAGCGCATACACTTGATTGGCTCTATGACTCTCTCTCTCTCTCCACCTGTAGCTGGTGTTGGTGAGCGCATACACTTGATTGGCTCTATGACTCTCTCTCCTCTCCACCTGTAGCTGGTGTGTGGTGAGAGCATACACTTGATTGGCTCTATGACTCTCTCTCCTCTCACCTGTAGCTGGTGTGTGGTGAGCGCATACACTTGATTGTCTCTATGTCTCTCTCCTCTCCACCTGTAGCTGGTGTGTGGTGAGCCATACACTTGATTGTCTCTATGACTCTCTCTCCTCTCCACCTGTAGCTGGTGTGTGGTGAGCATACACTTGATTGGCTCTATGACTCTCTCTCCTCTCCACCTGTAGCTGGTGTGTGGTGAGCGCATACACTTGATTGTCTCTATGACTCTCTCTCTCTCTCCCACCTGTAGCTGGTGTGTGGTGAGCGCATACACTTGATTGGCTCTATGACTCTCTCTCCTCTCCACCTGTAGCTGGTGTGTGGTGAGAGCATACACTTGATTGTCTCTATGACTCTCTCTCCTCTCTCACCTGTAGCTGGTGTGTGGTGAGCGCATACACTTGATTGGCTCTATGACTCTCTCTCCTCTCCACCTGTAGCTGGTGTGTGGTGAGCGCATACACTTGATTGGCTCTATGACTCTCTCTCCTCTCCACCTGTAGCTGGTGTGTGGTGAGCGCATCCACTTGGTTGTCTCTGTGTCTCTCTCTCCTCTCCACCTGTAGCTGGTGTATGGTGAGCGCATACACTTGATTGGTCAAAAACAAGGTCAAAGGCCATGAAATTTTAATCAGTCATAAATGTTGTTTAGCAGTAAGATTAACGGTAAGTTAACAGTTTAGATGAAATACAAAAGCATTAGGTTATCTTAATATATGGGATGCAACTAACGATTATTCTCTCTAAGTTAGAGCTGACACAGTTTTTAATAATCCGATCCCTTCATAAGTAAAGAATTGTTTAAGAAGTGACATGTTTAGAGTGCAGCTGTATATTGTCTGCCTTGTGAGCATTGCAATACATTCAGTGTCTTTAAAACACAGCAGCCTTGAACTCAGACGTATGTGATTCCTCCCCGAGTGACCTTAGATGGAGAAGTAAATCAAATGACCCAGGAATATTATTGCACTCACCAGGAAAAAATCATCTCCATAAATATAGACAGTTGACTATAGATGAGCTGAGGGAATGAATGCGCTGCGTCTGAATGACGGTGCACTACATCACACTGTATACAGCACATGCACATCAAGAACACATTAATGTATCTATAGGAGCGGACAGAACGGAGACGACTGATTGTCTCCCTGTAGTTTTTGAGCAGTGTCTCAAAATATTCTTCACAAACCGTGATGCTTTTGCTGAAGGGAACAACTGGCATATACTGATTAAGAGACATAAAGAGGTAGAACTAGGAAAGCTTGATCGTATTCTGGAGTGATGTCTGGCAACCAGCGCATGGATTTAGATGTTTATTGGATGAATGCCTTCCGTTTGTTTTTGGCAAAGATCGCTGATGTCTGACCTCTTTGATTTTTGCAGTAATCAGGCCAGTACCGCAGAGAGGTTGGTGTTTTTAAACGTTTCTCATTTTATATTTTATCACTGGTAATTTGAATCGTCCCAGCATGACCTCATTAGTATTCGTATGCATTCATATGTAAAGTTGGTTCCAGTAAACATTCATTTCCATTTGTTTGGAAAGAGTCTGAAATGCACAACATTTCCACAGAATTTAAAATGCAAACCTCATTAATGTGCAAATAACTGTGAATCTGGGTTTTTATAGTTAACTAAAACTAAAACTATAAAAATGATTTTGTTACTTGAAATAAAATAAACATATTATATATAGTTTATAAATAAGTTTGTTTTATTTCACACTTGAATATAATTAATAATTACTTAAACTTACATAAATATATATATATATATACACAGTACACACACACACACACACATACATATATTATTGTCATTAAAATAACTTCAACTTAACAAAATAACATTTGATAGATTTTCTAAAACTTTATATAAAATTAAAATTAAAATAAAAACAGAAAAATATAAAAATGACAATGGTATCTCAGTTATACAAAAAAACTGTTACGAATAATTTACTGAATTTATAATAAATAAATGTTACCAATATTAAATATTTAACGACACATTTAGAACAGTCAATACACTTCAACCATACAAAGAGTGGAAATGACTTGAGATAAATATATTACTTAAGTACTATTATTATTTGAATAATTTTAGTACCACACATTGAAGATTTCTGAAGTGCATTCATCCAGTGTTTTCATTTTCCAGCTCTATATTGATGCTGTACGTTTAAATGTCAAACACACACATGAACTCTTTTGCACACTTGAGGTTTGTTGGTCACATGACACATAGATGATGTTCATGGCACTTCCTGGAATCTGTTTAAATCGGTGGTAACCTGAATCCTGTGGGATCTGCTCTAATCTGATCTGAATCTGACACTCATTTCATGAACATTTCAGGAGCCTGAAGTGCTTCTCAAGAGACGCCAGATCGTGTGAATACATTCTGACTGTGTTTAGTCATGAACAGAGAGGAACAGACTAATACTGCTCATGAATCCCTAAACAACACTGACATGACTGAGTTCACGAGTGCGGCTGGCAAGCAGTGGATCGCCAGGATTGTTTTACTTCTGTTTTCAAGATGTTGGATGAATACACAGATCAGATGAAGCTTTGCTTTGGTCATTGCACAGGTCATTGAGTGCACCTGCCGCTGCGGTCCAGACGCCCTTTAAAAGAGATTACTAGAGACAAAGTGTGCTCAGATTTGGACTTGGGATTTTGGGTTGTGTTTGGTTTGATTCGCATTGTTTGAGCACTTTTACATTGCCACACTAGCAGCCAGGCACCCCGCTTTACACACTGATGATGCTGACGTTTTCAGAAATATTGTTATATTTTCTGTTGTGTTTTTGTTCTATTATTGTGATTTACTTTTGAGCTTAATAAAGCCTTTTTTTACTGAGCTTTATTTTTACGTCTGTCCCTCCTTTTGTTGCTTCCCTTTGAAACAACACACTGATCCGAGTGCTGATTTGTATTTCTTAAGCCGTATTCAGACCTGACTGCTCCACAGACATACTTTATGATTTTAATCCTGTCTGATTTGAACATGTCTGTGTTTTCCTCACACAACCGTGGTAAAAATTAGGGAACCAGTAACTTAATATTTTTCACATAACTCCTCTGAGAAATCTAATGGTGTACCGCTGGGTGCAGCTTCAACCTGATATAAAATAACATTAAATCAATACAGAGTCCCACCATAGAGCTCTGTATAGTAGCAGCCTACTGTCTGTCCGAATGAATCAATGAATGGATGGATTAAATTCTATTTCATTTATTTTAATTTCATTTCATTTCATTTAACAAAACAAAACAAAACAATACAGTATATTTCAAAACTATTGAAAATTGAGGATGAGGACTAAAAATAATATTTGCAAGCTGTCTGAATCAGTAAACAATATTGTCAGAGGGAAAATAAATGTGTATTCACCTTGCCCTCAGTTAGTAGTGTAAGTGTGATTATTGTTTTTAATTTTTCCAGCATCTACATCATGTAGAAAGAAAATCAAATTATATTATGATATTATTTCATAATATAATATAACATAACAATATAATATAATATAATTTAATATAATAATTTAATACAATATATACTTTCCTCTCCTTTCCTCTCCTCTCCTATCCTCTCTCTACTCTCCTCCTCTCCTCTCCTCTCCTCTCCTTTCCTCTCCTCTCCTCTCCTCTCTTTTCATTTCCTTTCCTTTCCTTTCTCTCCTTTCCTCTCTCTCCTTTCCTCTCCTTTCCTCTCTCTCCTTCTGTCTATCCTCTCCTCTCATTTCCTATCCAATCTATCTGCAAAACGTGCTAATTGCAGCACATGTAATCAAATAAAATAAATAAATAAAAATGCAATGCAATACATAATATAATATATAATACACTGCCAAAAACTGTAAATTGTAGTGCATATGAATACAAATCAAAGAAATGCAATATAACATAACTTAACATAACATAACATAATATATAAGACAAAACTTGCAAAATACAGCACATGTAAGAAAATGAAATCAGCAAAAATAAAATATTATATAATATAATATAAAGTATTACAGTATAA
Source organism: Oxygymnocypris stewartii (assembly GCA_003573665.1). Classification (NCBI taxonomy): domain Eukaryota; kingdom Metazoa; phylum Chordata; class Actinopteri; order Cypriniformes; family Cyprinidae; genus Oxygymnocypris; species Oxygymnocypris stewartii. Next base: position 43,002 of record QVTF01010674.1, on the reverse strand, counting down.
TATAATATAATAAAAATACTAATGCAGATAGTAGCACATGCCAATGCTAAAGACCAATGTTCACTGACCGAGTTCAGACGGCCAGAAGTACAGCACTCACTGTACACAAACACAACTCTCTAATAGCTCTACTGACAATGTAAAGTAGCCTGAGCAAAGAAGTGTTAGTAGGAGAGGTCAGTTATGTTTTGTGTGAACTGAACATGCTGCAATCAAAAGACATGTATTTACCTTACTTACTCAAGTATGTGTTCATAACATATCCAAATGTTCTCCCAACTTTTCAAACTGAGTCATCTGAACAAACTATTTTACACTGAACAATAGTGCACAAGTTCCCAGCATGCAGTGCAGCTTGAAAACATTTTATGTTAATTCATATATTAAAATATTATAATTGTTTTAAATTGAACTGTCTTAATTTATGCTGCTGCTGTCACTGTCATGTGGATCATGTGGATCATGTGGAGTTCATATCTTTATTGATCTAATATTTGATGATCCTCAGCATGTTTGAGAATCGTGTGCTGAGGTATTTAATACGTGTGTCTATCTGCATACATGTTTGCCTTTAGTTTTAAGAGGCAGATACTACCCATACTATGTAGAAGGTTTTGATCATAAACATACATCTAAAATAAAAAGTATTGTTAAAAAAGATAAGCATTGCTAAATACTAAAACACCTTTGGTTGCTCTGACAGATCTTTTAACACTCAGTAGACTTTTATTCGTTAGATGAACTAAAGTTTTTAAGTTGTCGGTTGCTAGTTGACTAAAATTGAGTGCGTTAGGTTGACTTATTATTTCCAGCGAGTCTGTGTAGGATATAATTACATTGATCTTATTCTGAATAAATCCATACTAGAGCGAAAGACTGAGACAGAGAAAGTGAAGCATTCCAGTCCATCAGTAAACAACAGAATAAATGTTTGATAAGAGCCAGCTTTCTATGTGAAAAGAAATGCAATGTGCTGGTCACGACCCGAGCAAAAGCAGCCCGTGAAAACAATTATTGTTGAGCGCTGGTCAAAGCCTTTCTGAGCAGGAGGCAGCTGGAGAGCAAATGAACAGATTCCAGCTCCAAAACAGTGAAGCCGGCGCAGGCGAGCGTGACTCCTGACCCACAGTTCAGTGTGTGTGTGTGTGTGTGTTTGTGTGTGAGTGAGAGTGTGTGTGTGTGTGTGTGTTTGTGTGTGTGTGTTTGTGTGTGAGTGAGAGTGTGTGTGTGTGTGTGTGTGTGTGTGTGTGTGTGTGTGTGTGTGTGTGTGAGATAAGATGCTGGAATGAAGCGCTATGTGTGTGTGTGTGTGTGTGTGTGTGTGTGTGTGTGAGAGTGTGTGTGTGTGTGTGTGTGTGTGTGTGTCTGTGTGTGTGTGTGTGTGTGTGCGTGTGTGTGTGTGTCTGTGTGTGTTTGTGTGTGTGTGTGTGTGTGTGTGTGTGATAAGATGCTGGAATGAAGCAGTGTGTGTGTGTGTGTGTGTGTGTGTGTGTGTGTGTGTGTGTGTGTGTGTGTGTGTGTGTGTGTGTGTGTGTGAGATAAGATGCTGGAATGAAGCAGTATGTGTGAGTGTGTGTGTGTGTGTGGAGCTCTAATTACTCTCCTGGGAGATGCTCTGCTAACCAGGAACAGAGCTGGAAGTGGACAGATCCTAATTAAAACTCATGTCAGGGATCTACAGCTCCACACAACTCTCAATCCGCTGCTGTCCCTGATTCTCCGAGGACAGAGTCCTGCTTGAAGAGTGTCAGGCTGTCGGTCTACTGTAGCTGACAAAAACAACACCAGTGCATTGATTTTAATGTGATATCTCTCTACAAAACTCTCTTTTTCACACTTTATTATAGCATCCTAATTATTAAGGGCCCACGACACACTCCTGCGGTTTGCAGTGATCCTCTGACACCGAACCGGTTGGTGGCCGTTGTGTAAAGGTTTCATTGTCTTGTATTCTGCGCTGTAACTCTCACTGTCTCATGTGCATGCAGGGGGGAATAATTAGTCTATTTCTATCTGATGTAAACGGTATCATTAAAAGCGTGGTTTCTCATGAAATCTTGGCTCATGCGGGATGAAGGCTTATGAATTCAGAAGGCAGCGGCATCATCTGCAGCAACTCAATGATTAACTGAACTTGAAAACGAGGACTAAGAAAATATTAGCTGCAAGCTGTCTGGATCAGTAAACAATGCACTCCGGAGGGAGGCTTACTGACTACATCTGAAAAGAGAAAGAGGTCAGATTGTCACCTGTTTATCCATCTATTCTCTCTGTTAGTGTGCATGTGTAAAGAGATCCGCATTAATAAGCACTGCAGAGCAATAATCACACATCATTTTCATCTCAGCAGCTTCTTCTTCCACCCCAACCATTCAAAACACTGCAGTAAAGCCAAAATATATCTGTTTCAATGGGACGCATAACAGGACTGAACCTTTTTATGTTGCAGTATTTGCTGCTTTGAGATTTGTTATTACAGAGATTGGAGGGGTGTTTTGAAAATGTAATTCAAAATAAAGTAAAATAAAAAAAATATTTTAATGTAAAAATCAAAACCATAAAATAAAATAAAATACATAAATTAAAATAGCTATGCCATTCATATATCATTAGGGTTACTTTGAAAAATGTAAAACAAAAATGAAATTAAAATACATGCATATTTAATAAATAAAATAAATAGATAAAAACAAAATAAAGTAAAAGACCTAGAAACAGTGTTGCATTACTTTGAATATTTAATCTTAAAATAAAATAGAAATATCTTCCTCTAGAAATCTGCTGCACTATTCCTGTATAACTAGAGTTTCTTTGAAAATGTAAAACAAAATTAATCAGAATACAATAACAAAAGTCTCTACTTACCTAAAACAGTGCTGAGCTATTTCTATATCATTAGGATCTGCCACTGATAGTAGCACCATTTGTCTTCCGCTATACATTAAAAACTGTAATCCTGATAGTAAGCCATAAATATATTCATAATCTGATTGCATCTTGCTTTGTGGAAATACTCACAAACCCACTTCATCCAAACTATTTTTGGAAACTAAGCAGCTAAAATGGGTCATTCAGAAATGATCATGAACTGACGTCAATACAAATGAATCCCATCAACACAGATTCAGCAACTTTGCCCGTCCTGACATTACATTTAGTCATTTAGCAGATGCTTTTATCCAAAACGACTTACAAATGAGGACAATAAAAGCAATGACAGTGTAGAAGTTTATAATACTGTATGAATATATGCGGGGCCTCAGAACCAGGGCCACTAGAGGGCCCCAGCAACGGGACCTCAGAAGAAATGTGTCGTTTCTACACCAAATAATAATATTAATAATTATGTTTCTTTCTCGACAAGCTTCCCAAACTCAGTCACGGAGTTTACACAGAGAGAGAGAGAGAGAGAGAGAGAGAGCGAGAGAGAGAGAGAGAGAGAGAGAGAGATAGAGAGAGAGAGAATAGAGAGTAGAGTATAGAGTATAGAGAGTAGAGGACAATACCCACTATTAATTAATATTCAAAAGAGAGCTGTTAAATTCCACCAGCACCTGAAATGCAGTGATCCGAGCTCGTACCAGGCTGAAGCCCTGCAGTGGCAGGAACAGAACCTGCAGAAGAGCGCACTTTTACAGCTGGTGCTCAAACTACACCCAAACCAGCACATCACAATCCGGCCCAAACAAACCAGAGCACCATCCGGCCCAACCAAACCAGCACACCACCATCCGGCCCAACCAAACCAGCACACCACCATCCGACCCAAACAAACCAGAGCACCATCCGGCCCAACCAAACCAGCACACCACCATCCGGCCCAACCAAACCAGCACACCACCATCCGGCCCAACCAAATCAGCACACCACCATCCGGCCCAACCAAACCAGAGCACCATCCGGCCCAACCAAACCAGAGCACCATCCGGCCCAACCAAACCAGCACACCACCATCCGGCCCAACCAAACCAGCACACCACCATCCGGCCCAACCAAACCAGCACACCACCATCCGGCCCAACCAAACCAGAGCACCATCCGGCCCAACCAAACCAGAGCACCATCCGGCCCAACCAAATCAGCACACCACCATCCGGCCCAACCAAACCAGCACAGCACCATCCGGCCCAACCAAACCAGAGCACCATCCGGCCCAACCAAACCAGCACACCACCATCCGACCCAACCAAACCAGCACACCACCATCCGGCCCAACCAAACCAGCACAGCACCATCCGGCCCAACCAAATCAGCACACCACCATCCGGCCCAACCAAACCAGAGCACCATCCGGCCCAACCAAACCAGCACAGCACCATCCGGCCCAACCAAACCAGCACACCACCATCCGGCCCAACCAAATCAGCACACCACCATCCGGCCCAACCAAACCAGCACACCACCATCCGGCCCAACCAAACCAGCACACCACCATCCGGCCCAACCAAACCAGAGCACCATCCGGCCCAACCAAACCAGCACATCACAATCCGGCCCAACCAAACCAGAGCACCATCCGGCCCAACCAAATCAGCACAGCACCATCCGGCCCAACCAAACCAGCACATCACAATCCGGCCCAACCAAATCACACAGTTACAAAAACAACACTACATTGTCTATTGGAAAGATGCCACTAAAATACAAAAGAAGATGGAGCTGTATTTACAGCTGAAAAGAGATTACAAACCAGCAGAATACCTGAGCTGTGTGAAAGATCACAAATTAAGAAAGACACTAACGAAGTACAGACTGAGTGATCACTGTCTGGCTATAGAGAGAGGACGGCACAGACAAAGATGGCAGCCACGAGAACAGAGACTGTGTTTACTGTGCTCACAGAAAGAGCTGGAAACAGAGGAACATTTCCTACTGCACTGTGATTACTATCTGTGATTACTACAGTCTGATGCAGTAAGAAATTCTAAAATAAACAAAACATAACACTTTTCAGTCAGAAATGACTGCACGGCACCAGAAGTTTAATACATTTATTATCTGCATGTATATTTTTAACATATACTGTTATGATTTAAAGTACACATTCAAGTGCACATTCAATACAATTAACTGCACTTATTTTCCACAAGAGGTATTTTGACAGAACATTAAATGCTACAAACTACAGCCCTGCAGAACACGACTCCGTTTAAAGCAGCAAAATGATTAAAACAAACTCATATATCGCCAGTGTGGTTTTGAGTCATCGGTAAATCAACACTGTAACTCGCTTTTACGATGCATAAAATATGGGCCTTCAGGATAGGAGAAAGCTTTCAGATTTGCACAGCTGTCAAGAAAGTGCTCTTTCTCTCTCTTCACAGGCGTCTCTGACAGGAGAAGAGCACTGATTTGTGGAGATCTCTCTCTCTGATGCTGAATGAGGTTTAAAGCAGGATGAATGAGAGAGTATGGCTGTAAATGTTTAACTAAGCGTCTGAGCACCATATTCAATGCTGACTATTCAACTGAATAAAGGCCATTATTGTGGGTTTTATGGTGGCTACGGTAGTTATTGCAAACATGGATGTGATAAGCCCACTGCAATCATTAAAATACTGCAGAAAGGAGTGAGGGTCGCTCTCTGAGGACGAGGAGGCTCTAACTCAACGGGACCGGCTGTGTTTACAGCACCTGAAGTCTCTGGGAGAGGCTGTTCAATGATTTCCCCAGGTGCTTCCAAATCACACTGTTCACGAGTATGAACACATGTTGATCGCTTCTGAACGTGAACTCCAGTAAATGTTAGATCTTTGGACTGGATTCAGGAGTTGAGCACTAAAAAGATCAGCTCCTGACATTAGTGTGTCCAGATTGAAGACTGTTTGTTCTGGGATGTACATGGAAAAAAATTGTCTGGAGCAACTAAAGGTCTAATTAGATCCCAATGAATGCCTCTGGAGACGGGAGCAAATTAGCTTAAAGAATGTTGATTTTGTCCCTCAAAAGTGCCCGAGATAATGAAACGTATTGTGACATTGTGTGTTGAAGAAATGAGCAAATATAGAAGTTGTAAGTTTGGATGTGAATTAATACTTTCCAAGAGTGGACATGCAAAACAGTGTAACCTGTAAACAAAACAATCAATCAAAAAAGTAATGTTGAGCAAACTTAAAAGTTTAAGGCAACCAGCTTCAGCAGATATTTGAGTTTTCTCAACTTGCTGTTTTGAGTTTATACAACAAAAAGTTGAGAAAACTAAAACAATCAGTTGAAACTGGTTGCCTTAAAGTTTCAATTTTTTTTTTTTTTTTACAGTGTACATTGTACAATTGTAAAAAAAATACTTCATTTTAGATTTACATTCACATTTTTGTAATTAAGCAGACGCTTTTATCCAAAGCGACTTATAAATGAGGACAATAGAAGCAATCGAAACCAACAAAAGAGCAACAACATGCAAGTGCTATGATAAGTCTCGGTTAGCCTAACGCAGTACACGTAGCAAGGTAGCTTTTTTTTAAATAAACAAGTAGATAGAATAAAAAAAAAAAACATTTTTTTTTTTTTTTAAGAAACAAGACTTCATAAAAAGTAATTTTGGCATGCATACATAAATACATAAATAATACTAATCTGATGTTTTTTATTAGCATTACAACCCTCCCAATAGAGGGTAACAACAGCACGCTTTGTTCTTGACATTAGTTCCCAGAGTTTAGAGATCGGTAAGACATGTAGACTTCCAAAATACTTAAGAATAGTTCACCCAAAAATGAACATTTGCTGAAAATGTGCTTATTATCAGGCCATCCAAGATATAGATGGGTTTAATTCCTCCTTCATGGATCCTCTGCAGTGAATGGGTGCCGTCATAATGAGAGTTCAAAGAGCTGATAAAAACATTACAATAATTGTTTAGAGCTATTTTGATTATAAATGATGCTTGATCTGTGCAGATTTCTCTCCTGATTCAGACCAGACCACTTTTTTCACCGGAGGAAGAGTAATTATGGACTCGTATTTTAGTTAAAAATGTCTTAATGATGGATTTGTTTCAGATTTTGTCTTCTCCAGATGTTAATTGATGGACTGGACTTCTGTGGATTATTGTGATGTTTTTATCAGACTCTCATTCTGACGGCACCCATTCACTGCAGAGCATCCATTGCTGAGACATTTCTCCAAATCTGATGAAGAAACAATATCATCTAATTTTTTTATGGCCTGAGAGTGAGCACATTTTCATCAAATGTTCATTTTTCGGTTAATCATTCCTTTTAATGTGTAACTAATATATATGTGAATACTGTTTAGGACTGACAAGGTCATTATGTGTGTCAGCGCCTAAACTATCACAGTGGTGAGATTTTCAATGCCTAAGCAATCAATACTTTATTCAAGACCTAATGAACAGATGTGAAGCAAGGACACATGAGTCGGAAGAACAGCACCAATAATTACAGGTCCTGCTGTATTTGCCAAACCAACATTTTCTCAGAATGTGGAAAAAACTTTTTGACTGCTTATTACAGTTATTATTATTGGAGCTATTATTTTTTAAGCAATTTAAAAAACAAAATAAACACAAGCTTAATGACACTTTGATGGAATTAAAATAAACATAATATGAAAATTCTAATAAAACAAGACATTTTACCGTGTTATTTTCAGTAGAGTAAAACTAAATCTGTATAAACTGGATCCTGTTTAAGCAGCACTGGAAGATTAATTTATATTAAATTAAAATCTAAATAAAGAAATTGACCATAAAGAAAACACCAGCAAGTGTTGTAGGGCCAGATTTACCAACAGCTTGCGCCAGCACAAACCGTCTAATAGCACTGTCAGGATTTACTAAAGACACACGCGCAGTGAACAATTAAAGTCATTGCACACAGAGACTGACATTTTAGCATGCGTTTTTCAGTTTTTTCTTATTCCTCCTTTCCCATCAAAATGCTCGCCACGGATAAAATCGAACCCAATCAGAATTTGTTATGACGGATGAAATTTTCTGAATCAGTGTGTATATGTGAATGACACAACATGAGGTTGTATTTATTTTTCAACATGTGGAAATTTAGTATGAAGAGACCTTAAGCGCTGAAAGGGTGTGGACACGGTTATGTTTTGTGCCTGACCTTATTGAATATGCCTTTATAGGAGTTCCCTTTCAGAGGCATAACATATGTTGTTAGTAAATCAAGTGCAGAAATGTTCACGCCCATCGGCACTGTTTTGGATTTGCACTCTTGCACTTATTTGCCCTGTTTAGTAAAACTGGCCCATAGTTTAATAAAACATAGGCTAGCTTGTAACTAACAATGATTTCTGTTTTTCTTTTTCTCTATTTGTTAAATTAACTCACTTGACAGATCTGGTGGGTAAACACATGGTCTACTCGTGTAGGAAGCCATATTTGCTGTGTAACCAATTATTATCCTTTGATACCTTGCATCATCCTTGTCTTTCATATTGTTTGCAGTTCAGCGCTTTTTCTTGTTCTGCTGACTAAACTCGACTTGCAGTCGTTCACTCCAAGGTTATCCATTTAGCTGTGCGCTGGGATAAACAAACGCCTCAAACAAAACGTTGATCCCACACACTGTCCACCAATGAAAGCATGAAGACCGGACAATCTGTGTTCAGTTGATGCACATCCTCACACACTAATGCTTTCAAGATATCATCAGGCTGCTGTTAAGTTAGAGAAGATGCGCATGTCTTACACCTAGTCAAGCTCAGCACAAATCTATTCTGACAGAAGCAGTTGCTTTTATCTCAGAGAAGCTCGCTCGCAGCAGGAGACAACAGGAACAGCACGCCGTGTAAGTCCTTTAATTCTCGACTCCACGTCATGACACAGAAACGTCTGAGAATTACGCTCAAATTGTGCACCATCTAATTTTTTAGACAAAGACATTTTAGACTGTGAGAGAAACCTGCTGAGAGTAAAGACTGACATAATGTGACACCACGTAAAATCTGAAGGAAAACCTGTCGTTCCAAACCCATTTGACTCCCTTTTTGCATGGCATTGATTGATTGATGTATTTATTTATTTATTGATTTATTGATTTATTGATTTATTGATTTATCGATTGATCGATTGATACCTTTATTCACACAATGACAGTGACGAATAAAAATAAAGAAACAAAAACTAAAATAGTTATTAAAAAGTACCCCACATGTGATATATTTTGAATAATGTTCATGCTGCTGCATTTTTTTTTTTTTTTTTTATTGAACAAAAGAAAACAAAGACCTGGGGCTTTCATGCTCCAAAAAGGACAAAAAAAATCTAATATATGCATATTATTCTTGTAAATGAATTTTTTTTTATTGAAATTTATTGAAATAATTTATTTCATATATCATATTTAGCATTTTAATTTCATTAAATTTAGATTTTTTTTTTATATGATTTTGATCCCCCCTCACAATCTCACAGGTCATACACATATGTATATATGTTTTCATATGCATAAAATCAAACATGTTCTGATCGATCATATGACACAAATGACCATTAGTGATGACAAACCTGGTGCAATGCATATTTGCATAGGCAGTGATAATAACTGAATAACAGTTTACATTTATGTCACTAAATAAGTAAACTATGTCTTCAGAAGACTTGAAATATTGTGCACGAGTCATATGGTCCACTTTTATGATGCTTTTGTGTCTTTTTTGGAGCTTGACAGCATGCACCTGGTCAAAACATGTTTAATGAAAAAAACAGCTCTGAGACCAACAACAGTGTTTTGAATTACCTTGTTTTTTACGAACTACCTTTTAAAAGCATTGTCAAGCAAGTCGAAGTAATGCTTATATAATAACCAGCAGGAAGTCAGAGTAGTCAACGTGTTCTAGGAAGCTCATTGCTTTGTCATTTATTAATAGTGCTTGTCCATCCGCTTGCAGGGCAACTGATGTACTGAAGAGAAGCATTTTTATTATGTTTGTGACATGACTCAGTGTTAAGAGGTCAACAATGTTGGCATTACATGTTGCTGCTGATGAGATGATGATGAGAAAGACTGAAACACTGGATTTATACAAGATCCTTTCATTTTTACCGGTCCACAGCATGGCCTTCAGGTTGTAAACAAAACACTGCTGGAGTACATTTTACAAAATAAATAAATGACTAAATAACAGTCTTTGTATTTCAACAATTCACCTTTAATTTAACATGTGACTCACCGTTTATTTTATTGAAAATTGACTTGCGATTTCTGAAAATAACTTGTTTTCAGTGTGATTTTGCCATTGTTGTAAACTACATGGCCACAGTCATTCATGAACTTTTCAAAGGACAAAACCAGCAGAGCAACATGAACGCATTCATCAGAAAAGTGTGCACCATTTATACAAAGAAACATTATTGATTATATTCAACAACCCTTTCATAAGATTGTCCGTTTCAGCTCCATTGAAGTTTCTGAATGAGAGGAGCTTTTAAGCACACGTCTCTAAACTGCATCATACACAGTGAGAGTTTCCGGCTTTTGCCTGTGCAACGTCACATTTTGCATCTAAATGTCTCACTCGGTGTCATCACTCTGCTGTCTTACGCTGCCCTTTCGCTGAAATGCTCCATATTGTCATTTATCACTCCATAAATAGGTTATGAATGGGCACCGGTGAGCCCGGCAGCCCCCGCAGTGTACCGGGTTATAAGGCAATGAATCTTTGGTAGGATTTAAAGCACCTCTCCAATGCAAAAGAAAGCCGTTTCTGTGGTGCAGGCTTATTAATGCAGCAAACATGTGTTTGCACGTTGAAATCACAATCATAAAGGAATGGCAGCCCGTTTCTGCCACTGAATAAAACATTATTAAAAAGGGTAATTGTGACTTTTTATCCCACAATTCTGACTTTTTTTGTATAATTGCATTATATAAATTCGCAATTACGAGTTATAGAGTCAGAATTGTAATATAAAAAGTATTTTAAGAATTGTAATATATAAATTCATAACTGCAAGTTCTGTAGTCAAAATTGTGGGATATGAATGTTTTGCAAGTTCCAAGTTTATTCGCAATTCTGTCTTCTGTTTCTCATAATTATTAGAAATAAACTCGCAATTGCAAGTTATAGAGTCCATTTCTGAGGAACAAAAGACTGACTATTTTCTTACAGTTGCTTGTTTATATCCAAATTATATCTAACCGGTCTACAACTCGCATTTGCATGTTTGTCAGGATTGTGTTTTTATCATAATTGAATATTTTCAATCACACAATTCTGAGAAAAAAAATCAGAAATGTGAGAAAAAAAAGTCAGAACTGTTAGATAAACATCACAGTTACCTGTTTTATTCTTTGTTCAGTTGCATACAACACACATGCAAAGCAGCTGTAAAATAAAGGAGAAATGATTGAATGATTGCCTTCACAAAGCTGTTTCCAGAACTTTCACTCTCTCTGTTCCTCTCTGGTGCATCCACCTGAACTGCCGAGGACATCAGAACTCAACGAAAGACACATTTTCTGACAGTGCTTATCCTTTTCATAACCCTAAACCCATGCACTTGCAAAACAAAATCCTCTTCTTTGCATTTATCCTCTGCTTTAGCTTGTCTCCTAATCTAGCATTACATAAACATGACATTGTGTACTGCACACATTGTCAGCTCTGTGACAAATTGCTTATGCTCATCTATTAGATAAAAGCATCTGTTAAATGCATCAATGTAAACAGAAAATGTAGCTAGGCTCACAAACTTGTGTCATCGTTTATGCACAAAGCAGATGTGAGCTTGTCCTTCTGTCTTCTTCAGCTAAACTGTTAGACATGCAAAGTCTCTCATTTGTAAAAAACAAATGCAAAGACTCTACATAAAACCCACACATAACATTTAAGCATCAACAGTCTGCTTTATAAAGTCAAGTGCACTGCGGCGTGCTGCAGGTCCCCACGAGGCCGCTTGCAGAGAGAGATCAGAGCAGGTCTCATCTCCACTATTCTGGAGATTTAATGCTAACGATGATAATTATTTCAAAACAACAAAGGAACACCTAGAAGATGGCTTAAGGACACTCACGCTTCATCGAGAGATCCCTATAGTAATCCTGAATAACAGGACACTTCACCTGATGAAAGTCAGACTTTCCCTTCTGTGAAATCAGCTGGAAACATTGTTAATCAATGATGCTGAATCACTCTATTATAAAATAATTTAGCATTGAAACCTAAACATAGAAATAAGAAGGCAGCATGTTATAAAACTCCTTAATCAGTCAAATATGAGTCTGCATAATAATTATATATTGTATGTATTCACATGTGTAGCAAATTCAGGTGTAATACACAAATTTGATGCATGTAATATTGACAGCTTCTGAAATATAAACACGTTGCACCATTAAAGATGACGAGGATCAATGAATATTGAGAATTGACAGATTAAATGTCATTTGCACAATTAATGCATTGTCATAACTTGGTTTTATGCACGGCAAACACTTATGATAAACTGCTTCTGATGTTCCTCATGTGTAAGTAGCTTTGGATAAAAGCATCTGCTAAATGAATAGATGCAAATGTAATTTCACACAGAGTGGAAAACAAAGCAGTTTTAAAGTGATTATACTTGAATGGAAATGTTGTTTTGCAAATGTTGGTCATGCAAATGATAACCAGGACTTTTACAAGAATCAGCTGTGTCTAGATGGGTCATGTAACAGCCAGCTATTCTACATTACCTGTGAAAGTCAAGTATGTTTACCTTGTTTGCATTTCAAAGGCACATAACAAAGAACAAAGATTGCTAATTGAGCCTCGTGGCAGGTCAACAAAGTTTCCTGCAACAATAAACATCAGCTGAAAATGTATTAAAGAAAGGAGAGAAATGATAACGAGCGTGCATCGCTTTAGGGCACTGCTTGAAAATGTGAAAATGTAAATCACAGAATGCTGTGTTATAGAGTTAAATCAACCATCTGCTCATAATTTGACTCGCGCTCATTACTTGAAGAATATACATTTCTTCCTGCTTGTGTTATTAGTTCATTCAGCAACTTGGAGCTTTAAAAGCAGGCCAAACAATGAAGTAATTGTCTGGAACAGCTGTAATTTGGTTTAGACGATGTTCTGATTAGACCCATGCAAAAGACTGTAAATGACTGTTTTCCTGCCTATTGTGGAGTGTTTATTAAGCACTGCAGCACACGTATGTTATCAGGTTGGATACTGAAGTGAACACGATTTTCAAATACACTTCTTTTAGTTAGTCATTCTGTTAGTTGCTTTCAATAAAAGCATCTGCTAAATTAATACATGTAAATGTGCAATGTAATACATATAGTAAATGTAATTAGATATTTCACTTTTTCCAAGTAACTAGTAAAGTAATGCATTACCTTTTAATTTACAAATGAAATAAAAAATCTGCATTACTTTTGCTGATAAGTATCTCCAGTTGCTTTGTGTTTCCATGTATTGACTGACAGCTCCTCATGTTGAGAGAAATCATTTATCATTATCATTAAATCAGCTCTATTAATTCATCTCACACACACAAAAACAGATTCAGTATTCCTCAATACGAATACAAACAGTGCAAACTCAGAATATGACATAAACATGCAATAATGAAATATGTTAACACAAATATCCTTTATGTATTACATCCCGTTGTATTTACCAGTGTCCTTGTTGCTGATCCAATTCAACCATACTGATGAACAAAATTGACTTTATAAAAACATAGCATTATTGCTTGTTGTTATTGTGTAAAATGAGAAAAATGTCCTTTAAGAGTACCGTAACATTACTTTCCAGAAAACGTAACTAAGCATTAGGAAGTAACGCAATATTGTAATGCATTTATGTTAAAACTGCAACTGAGTAACACTCCAGTAATCACCATTAACTCAGAAACAAATAGTAGTCATTACGGTAAAACTTTACTTGAAGCCTTTATGTATAATGCATTATAAAAATAGTTGCAATGCATTAATTATGCCTTGTAATGCACCTTATAATGCATTGTACAATCTAATGAATAATTGTAACCTCAGTTGATGCAATTATAATACATTGTCACACTATGCATTTTAAATTATAATTATTTATGACACAATATAATGCATTATAATGTACATTATGAATAATTGTAATGCATTATACCGTTTAATAACTTGTTGCAATGTATTATACATAAAGGCTTTAATTAAAGTGTTACCATTATTTCCAATGGATTTGGTAATACTTAAATCATCACTACTGTTTACCATGACCTTCACTTTAGAATTAATGATATATTGTGTATTATTCATATTAATTATGAACCTGTAATCAGCAGTTATTAGTAGTTTTTCCAGGAGGCATGAAAAACAAATATTGAACTAAACAGCACATTTGTTTCTAAGCACTGTTACTTTCTAAATCATGAATCGTGTTAGTTAATGGTAGTTACTACAGTGTTAATACTGCATTACTCATGTGCTCCTGTGTAGCCGTTCAGTGATGGTGGAACAGTATTTTAAAACATTACCAAAAAATGTAATGAGCATATCATCTCTTGTGCAAAACAGAAAACAAGGCATGAGGAGATTGTCAATTCTCCTGGTGACAGTAAAGTTTATCATATGACATTTATCAAACTACTGATTCGTCTGGCCGGAGGGGAACTGGCCCCCCGACTGAGCCTGGTTTCTCCCAAGGTTTTTTCTCCATTCTGTCACCGATGGAGTTTTGGTTCCTTGCCGCTGTCGCCTCTGGCTTGCTTAGTTGGGGACACTTCATTTCCAGCACAATCATCGACTTGATTGCACAGACATTATTTAAACTGAACTAAGCTGGACAATGCCATTACTAAATTCAATAATGAAATGCATTCAGCTGATAATTGAGTGTTAAATCCTCTCATTTTACATTATTGACACAATTTGCCTATTTTGATATTGTGCAGTGCTTTGTTACAATTGTATTGTTAAAGGCGCTATATAAATAAAGGTGACTTGACTTGACTTGACTTTTATCCAAAGCGACTTACTGGCTATACATTGTTTTGTCAGTATGTGTGTTCCCTGGGAATCGAACCCACAACCTTTGCGCTGCTAACGCAATGCTCTACCACTGAGCCACAGGAACACCATGATGATGGCATGTGAAGAATCAAAACTGCATCAAAACCAAATACACAAAGCAAGAAGAAATCAGTTTTATATTCACACATGAAATGTTAACAGCCTGAAATGTGAATCCAACAATGAATCAAACCATTGATATTAAAGCTACATGTTTGTATAAGATAATAAAGACTGCTCTGCTGTCATGTACCCCCCCCCCCCCCCCAAATAAAAATCCTTTATTCATCTAAACCTTGTGTATAAACACGCTGTTTCTTCCTGATATAAAATGACCACCCTGTTAACATTTCCTTCCTGTAATAATTCAGTTATGACAAGCATGAAAACACCACCTTTTCTTTTGGCTCGATTTCCAAATTGAATTACTCATGATGGAGAACCAAGCACAAACAAATATTACGCTCTCCGTAGGATGCACTGTAGACGATGACATTTAATGTGGCATTTATTCACACTTTAGCCAACAGACTCATCCAAAAGGCAAACATAATCCACGGTAATTTACCAACGCGCCAGGTCTGTTAAGACTGATGCTGTTAAATTCATTATCTAAATATGCAGCAGGATATAAGCAAAGGTCAAACGTGATTGTTTCGTATTTTTGTATTTATTTCATGAGGAACATCCTAATATTGTAACCTGGTGTTTCCTCCAGCTGCTCAGAGATCGGTTTAATATACTGATGTCTAAAAAACGTAATTTCACAACATTTCTGTGAGTCAGATTCTCAAGACGTTACAGTCCCGACAGCTCGCGATCGAGCCCAAATATAGAGGTGTGAGTTAAAGGCCTTCTTTTGAGTATTCATAAGTGCAGCTGCCTACAATGCAGAGAAACGACTTTATTACACGGCTTCCCGGACAGTGTCTATACAGCGAATAAAGAACTGTGAGGACAATTCAGAAGCCCTTGAATGACAAAAATAAATAAAACCGAGCACCAACAACACAAAACACAAAATTGAAAAGATAATTGCATGTGATTGCAGTGGAAGGAGTAATTGTGTGCATCCCAGCTGCGGCTCTCAGACTCGATTCAGTTCTGTGGGTCCCAGCGCTGCGTCCGAACGCCGTTTGTTGTCTCATCAAATGAGGAACAAAGTCCTTATCATGAGCTATATACAAAAACATTACTATCATCCCCCTCATTTAGGCCAATAACAGAAGGTAAAAATGAAAAGAAAGAAGTATTTCCATAGAAGATGTATGGGAGATTGCACATTTGTCTCTAATAATATCTGTTAACATGCCTCCGCTAGTGTATAACGATACTGTGATATGACCTCAAAACATTGTATCGTATAGTGCATGATTATACATTCTGGCGTATACATCATATAACCAGCTGTACATGTATGACCTGTGAATCACAGCACTCCTTAAATGAGCTCAATGGCACGACTGCTTCAGCACGTGTGTTCTTATCCCACGCTTGCTTTTCTTAACACTGCTGGTTAGGTTTAATGTATGTGACACAACCTTTTAGCTGCAAGGATACAACTTTTTTGCAGACTTTGCAGAAATGTCACAACAGGCACGTTTTTTTCCAATTAGCCTGAGATGATAAGAATTGATCTGATTGAGCAAGATACGAATCGGGCAGATTGCATGGATCTTAATGTCAAATACAAAAATGATTGGCATTTAAAGCTTTGAATTCAGGTACTTACACAATCAGATTCCATCTTCCGTATGAATTTATTCTAATCCCGAGTTATTCACTGTAAACAAATGTCAGTCACTAGCATGCTGGTACATTTCCACCCGTTCACTGTTACAGTTCGCTCTGAATTTCATTACAAACTCTGATGACTATAAATCTATAGTAACCCAGACATTAAATGGAAGGAACAAATGTCATTATAACATAAAGCACATTGTACACAATAATCGTCACGATCCGGTTCATGATCTTACGCCCACTCACCACCAGAGGTCACCCGCTCACCACATGGACTCTTGCACTACACTCACTGTTGCACTCCACCTCAGACTACAATTCCCATCATCCATTGCACTGACGACACACAGCTGATTGCACTGATCACACAGCTTACTTAAGCCATGGACTTCCTCTCCGTCATTGCCGAGTATTGTTTGAGCGTTTAGCATCCTCCAGATATTAGCCACGTACCAAGCCTTTCCGTATTTTGTTATAGTTTCTGTTTAGTCCTTCTACGTTGTCTGGTCCCTGACCTTCTGCTTGTTACCTGGATTATCTCTCTGCCTTGCCCTCTGTGTACCTGTTTGCCATTTGCTCGACCCTGCCTGTGTTTTGACCATGTCTTCTAATAAAAGCCTGCAGATGGATCCGCACGCCTCTCGTCTTGTCGGCCCCGTTACAATAATCGTACGACACTATTTTTCAAATTAATTGTTTAGTATTTTACTACGTTAACGTGTGACTATGTACCCTTAAAGCACTAGTAACAACCTTTAAAGTAATAATATGGGCCATTGAGAGTAGGATGAGGCTTAAAAGTACCCTGGAGACAGTCAAGGTAGACTATATTTTTTTACTTGTTTTGTTTGCTTGATTGTTTGTTTCTGACAGTGTGAGAAGAAATATTTCCTGTATTTCATGTTATAAGGCAAACACTGCAATTACACACTGTGGTGTCATGATGAGTGAGGCTCATATAAAACTGTGTCAATTCTATCTATCTATCTATCTATCTATCTATCTATCTATCTGTCCGTCCGTCCGTCCATCTATCTATCTATCCGTCCGTCCGTCCGTCCGTCCGTCCGTCCGCCTATCTATCTTTCTGTCCGTCCGTCCGTCCGTCCGTCCGTCTATTTATTTTTCTGTCCGTCCGTCCGTCCATCTATCTATCTGTCCGTCCGTCCGTCCGTCCGTCCGTCCGTCCGTCCGTCCGCCTATCTATCTTTCTGTCCGTCCGTCTATCTATCTTTCTGTCCGTCCGTCTATCTATCTTTCTGTCCGTCCGTCCGTCCGTCCGTCCGTCCGTCCGTCCGTCCGTCCATCTATCTATCTATCCGTCCGTCCGTCCGTCCATCTATCTATCTTTCTGTCCGTCCGTCTATCTATCTTTCTGTCCGTCCGTCCGTCCGTCCGTCCGTCCGTCTATCTATCTTTCTGTCCGTCCGTCTATCTATCTTTCTGTCCGTCCGTCCGTCCGTCCGTCTATTTATCTTTCTGTCCGTCCGTCTATCTATCTTTCTGTCCGTCCGTCCGTCCGTCCGTCCGTCTATTTATCTTTCTGTCCGTCCGTCCGTCCATCTATCTATCTGTCCGTCCGTCCGTCCGTCCGTCCGCCTATCTATCTTTCTGTCCGTCCGTCTATCTTTCTTTCTGTCCGTCCGTCTATCTATCTTTCTGTCCGTCCGTCCGTCCGTCCATCTATCTATCTATCTATCTATCTGTCCGTCCGTCCGTCCGTCCGTCCGTCCGTCCATCTATCTATCTATCCGTCCGTCCGTCCGTCCGTCCATCTATCTATCTTTCTGTCCGTCCGTCTATCTATCTTTCTGTCCGTCCGTCCGTCCGTCCGTCTATCTATCTTTCTGTCCGTCCGTCTATCTATCTTTCTGTCCGTCCGTCCGTCCGTCCGTCTATTTATCTTTCTGTCCGTCCGTCTATCTATCTTTCTGTCCGTCCGTCCGTCCGTCTATCTATCTTTCTATCCGTCCGTCCATCTATCTATCTTTCTGTCCTTCCGTCCGTCCGTCCGTCTATCTATCTTTCCGTCCGTCCGTCCGTCCGTCTATCTATCTTTCTGTCCGTCCGTCTATCTATCTTTCCGTCCGTCCGTCCGTCCGTCCGTCTATCTATCTTTCTGTCCGTCCGTCTATCTATCTTTCTGTCCGTCCGTCTATCTATCTTTCCGTCCGCCCGTCCGTCCGTCTATCTATCTTTCCGTCCGTCCGTCCGTCCGTCTATCTATCTTTCTGTCCGTCCGTCCGTCCGTCTATTTATCTTTCTGTCCGTCCGTCTATCTATCTTTCTGTCCGTCCGTCCATCTGTCTATCTATCTTTCTGTCCGTCCGTCCGTCCGTCCGTCTATCTATCTTTCCGTCCGTCCGTCCGTCTATCTATCTTTCTGTCCGTCCGTCCGTCTATCTATCTTTCTGTCCGTCCGTCCGTCCGTCTATCTATCTATCTTTCTGTTTGTCCGTCCGTCCGTCCATCTATCTATATTTCTGTCCGTCCGTCCGTCCGTCCGTCCATCTATCTTTCTGTCCGTCCGTCCGTCCGTCCGTCTATCCATCTATCTTTCTGTCCGTCCGTCCGTCCGTCCATCTATCTATATTTCTGTCCGTCCGTCTATCTATCTTTCTGTCCGTCCGTCTGTCTATCTATCTTTCTGTCCGTCCATCTATCTATCTTTCTGTCCGTCCGTCCGTCCGTCTATCTATCTTTCTGTCCGTCCATCTATCTATCTTTCTGTCCGTCCGTCCGTCCGTCTATCTATCTTTCTGTCCGTCCGTCCATCTATCTATCTTTCTGTCCGTCCGTCCGTCCGTCTATCTATCTTTCTGTCCGTCCGTCCGTCCGTCCATCTATCTATCTATCTATCTTTCTATCCGTCCGTCTATCCATCCATCTATCTATCCATCAGTACGTCCGTCCGTCCATCTATCTATCTTTCTGTCCGTCCGTCCGTCCATCTATCTTTCTGTCCGTCCGTCCG
The DNA here is from genome assembly GCA_003573665.1 of Oxygymnocypris stewartii. NCBI lineage: Eukaryota > Metazoa > Chordata > Actinopteri > Cypriniformes > Cyprinidae > Oxygymnocypris > Oxygymnocypris stewartii. Next base: position 23,298 of record QVTF01010674.1, on the reverse strand, counting down.
TCCGTCTATCTATCTTTCTATCTATCCGTCCGTCCGTCCGTCCGTCCGTCTATCTATCTTTCTATCCGTCCGTCTATCTATCTTTCTATCTATCCGTCCGTCCGTCCGTCCGTCCGTCCGTCTGTCTGTCTATCTATCTATCTATCTATCTATCTTTCCGTTCGTCCATCCATCCATCCGTCTGTCTATCTATGTTTAGAATGCATATAATGCACATGTAAAGGGATATTTCCATTGGATTGTAATGAATACTCAAACCGGATCTAATTCAGTTCAGATCAGCATCTGTGCAAGTACACAAAGTCACTGATAAATGCTCAAAACAAACCAACAAACAACAAAAGTGCCAGACCAGCTGAAGCCAGCTAACAATCGAAGGCTGGTTTTGACTGCTTCGGCAGGGTAATTAACGATTACTGCATGCTATTTGTGTAAATATATAATAAATCAAATCACAGCTTATAAACATGTTGCTGCAATATTATGACTGATTCATGCAGCCGATCCTCACATCTTCCTCTCATTACAGTTTAGAAGTGGCTATTGCTGTTATTTAGTGAAAGATGCAATTCACAGCCGCAGTAAATGAAACGCTGTTAGCACTAATGAGATAAAAATGCCTTTAAATAATAACAAAGAGACATTCCCTTAATAGTTTCCCTGTTTTCAGACGTATAGCTTCAATCTGAGGGATTCACTAATGTGTTGTGTTGTAAGAAGATGCATGTGTGTAGGTATAAGCATATTTATGCAGTACTTATGAAGCGTTCCTCTATAAAGTCTTACAGACTTTACTTTCAATATCTGCCAGTGAATTATGTTGCTATTTTTGCAAAGCAATTTAAATACAAACCAAAAAAATAAAAAATCTCTAGTGGCACCTTTCAAGTTTATAAAGCTCACTTTTAGCATATTGCATTATTTGTTATTGTAATTCACTGGTCGTAGCTGTACAGTTTAATATCATCTTTAAAGAAGCTCCCTTGTCACATAGTGCACCAAAATTCCCCATTTGATCTCTGGCACCATGCCAAGATATTCAGTACATTTATTTTCAATAACCTCCATTTGTGGCACAATAAAGGCCAAGGACGGCACATCCCAAATGGGCTTTAGTGGATGTTTGATTGAGCACATTAGCTGTAAAAGTAATTGTGTACATGTCTCCATGCCCCTTTCTTCTCACAGGTCAAAGAACATGAATTAAGACATACAGTGAAGGAGGTGACGTCTCTCTAGGCCGAAGGAGGTTTATCTGGGGACTGTAGAATAATATTGGTGTCTGTCAGTAGGAAGCATAGAGTTTAAAATGCACTGTATGTCTAAATAAATATGCATGCCTGAGCGATTGTTATTAATTGTTTACTGCAAATGCCACATAAGATTCAGAAAGGACCCATCGTGCATATATAATTTAACATTATTTTCAAGTTCAAAATCACAAGTATTCATGTTAACCCAAAAACCCGTGGTGTTTCACTTCTTTCTGACCAAATGCAAAGCCTGTGGAGTATAGGAATAAACAGACTGGGCACCTGGACACGGAAACACCTGGCCTTTGACCTTGATCAAAATATAAACTTAAAAAAGGATCGGTCAACCAGAAATAATTATTTACTGACCCTCATGTCACTCCAAACCTGTATGACTTACTTTAAAAAAAGAAGATATTCTGAGAACAAACAATGGAAGTCAGGAACCAAAAGATCTATACATTTTAAAATATAATAATAGAATAAATCTTCCATTGTCTTCTGCAGGAGAAAGTCAGTCAATGACAGAATTTTCATTTTCAGGTGAACAATCCCTTTAAATACATTCTCTAAGAAAAGAGCACAATACAATAATAATATTAGCATTGGAATTTGCATACTGACATTTAAACCTCATATTGTGTTTGACACTTTGACTAGAAGAGGATTTTCTTTTTCTCAAAAACTTTGCTCACACAGGATTTAAAAAACTTTCCCTCCTAAAAATGATTTTTTACTTTTGTAACACTTATAATGTCCTGACTGGCTTCTGCATTTCGTTTTGGAACTGATTGGTTTAATGCCTCACGCTATCAAAGTTGTGGAAGGGATGAGGCGAGGACTCAATGGTGCAGGAGATGGGCTTTTATTTATAATAAAATAAAAATAAACAAAAACTACCCCATAGGGGAAAAAAAGATTAGCTGGCAACAAGGCTTGGCAGGGCACGGCACGGCACAACCAGGGTTGATACAATGACAAACTGACACAGGACTTCAAACACATGGAGATTATAAAGAGAGCAAATGAGGAGGGTAACGAGTGAAGACAGGTGGAGCAAATGAACCAATAATCAGGAAACAAGATGCGTGGGGTCAAGATAAATTGACAGAGAGCACATGGCACACAGAAAACTAAGACAAAAGCCATGTGCTCACACAAAACAGAAACACAAACACAAGGCCAACAAAACAAATATCCAGCTATGTGCAAAACAGGACACGAACATGCAGCTAATGAGAGAACTCATAAGCCACGTGTTCACTCAAGACATGACAACATGAAAGCACACAGCCAATGAATATACAAGCTGCGTGCCACATAGCACAAGACATAACTTGAATGCACGCAGACGATAAACTGCGTGCAACACCAAAAGACACATGGAAAGTAGAGCGCACGGCCGATCGAACTGGAGACTGCACGCTCACACAAGACGACAGAACATGGAGCGCGAGTGTCCAAACCCCGACACGAACCGAAACTCAAGACAAGAGTGCCGGGAACTGAACGCCACGCTACAACACGAAACAAGGCATGCATACGAGAGAGCGCACGGCTCGAGCACACTCACACAAAAACAGGTCATGACGGGAGTATCAGGGCTCTGTCACAAAACCCATGAATGACACCAGACCGAAGTGACAGAACCCTGACACACGTGCTATTTTCTATGCAAATGTTGGGATATTGCATAAAAAAATCAATAACAAAAGGCTGGATGTAAACGGCAAGATGCACATACATTCTAAAACGTTAATTAAAAACAAATACATGTGACCAATTGATTTGGATGTTTTCAATCTGATAAGAAAGCATGCATTAACTGTGATGGAAACATACATTCCTCTATATGCGCATCAGAAAAGTCAGTTGACTTTGCCCTAACGTATCATGTGCTTGGATAACTGAACTAACTATTGCATTGATCTCATTGCACATCATCTCAGGTGCTATTTTAGTCATTTTGAAATGACTGAGCCAAAGTCCATCATCAACATGATTCAGTATAATCACCTCCCAGAACTCTCTCATGCACTTGCATTGCCAAACATCATGCATCCAAACATAAAATAACACGACGGCGTTTGTTAATGTGTTTCATCCGGTGCATGTCATTTATTATTTAAAAAAAAGAGCCACAAGCTTCCCTGGTTGCAGAAACTTTCATTTTTATTATTGATACTTTCCGACAGTTTCCCAGAAAGTGACTAATTTGTTCTTTTGAAGGCATGAAATGTAAAGCATCCAGTTATTTGCAAACGTTTTATGTGACCTCTAATTTTGTGCATAAGTTATATTTGCAACTTTGGATGGAAATACCGTGATCCGAGTTTATGCTTATTAAGTCAGTGTTGCCAAAACGATCTATAAATAATGTTGCTGTTTTTCTCTCAGATCTATCAGTTCCAAAAATAAATACAAAACATGTGCTAATTAATATAATACAAGCTGAAGACAAATATAGAGTAATGACACATTTACAAGCAATTTTTAAAAGGATGGTCTTTTCTGAAAAGGTTCCAATGTGTGTCTCTTAAATATAATGCATAACATTCATAATAAACTGCTTAAAAATCCATATCGCTTGTATGAAGAAGCCAGATGCAAATCAAAACAGGAGCACACCTTTAAACAATTTAAAAGGCACAACAAATCAAATCGGTCCTCAGCCAAACACTGTTAAAATAAGATGTCTTAAGAGGAAAGTTCAAGGACTCACGGGTTGCATCTGAAAGGTTCAAGTGTTAAAGGCCCAAATCATGTGAATTAATTAAATTCTAAAGCAATCTAAATAATTTATACAGTATAAAATGCAATATAATGCGTGCACAAAGTGGGCACTGTGGAGGACATGTCAAGCTCTCAGACACTTATTGAAGTCCTCGGAAATGAAAGGTTGTTTCAGTGGAAACTCATAAGTGAATTTAGGCCTCTATTGGATATTACTTTGAGATGGCTTGCCATTGAGCGTCATAGAGGGACGCGGTGAGGTTTAATGTTCCCGGCGAGCTTGACCTCATAAAAACTGCACAATGACTGTTATTCATCAGCATTGCTGTGCCGATCACTCTCCATGCATATTTACCATATAAAGGCTACCACAGGAAAACAGGCCCGTGTGATCCCGTTGTTTCGTTTGTCCTCCCTCCTGATTAGTCTTCGTTATTGACACGTGTCGTCATTATTCCCCCCCACTCGAATACATGAGCGTGCAATCACCGTTTCCCAGAGAATAAGGTGCTCGGCACCACGACACAAACATGCAGAACACATCAAACGCATCAATCTACGGCTGTACTTAGTAATTAGACTTACACAGTGTGATTTCATGAACTTCTATAGGCCTTTGTATTATTAAATCATCCCTGCTGGGCTTTTATGGAATTAATTTTGTTGTAGGAAATCTTGAAAATAACATATGGATGAAGGAGAGACAGAATATGTTATATATATTGTGAGAAGTTTACTTACAAATCAGAGAACATTAGAGAAAATGAGTTTCCAGTTCCAGTTATCAAATTAAATGTTCTGCAAGAAAAGAGTGACTCCTGAAATTAACCAGATATATAGTCATTTTAATGTCAGTTGTTAACAAAAAATAACAAATAAAAAATATGATAATATATTGTAAACTTTAAAGTGATATATAAAATGATACATTTCCATATGTGGGGAATTAGTGCTAATATTTTTTTTAACTCAATTAATGAATTTCTCTTTCATAATGCATGGGTTTACATGAAGCAGAACACATATTCATATTTTTTGGTGTACATATATTGCACATGTGGGAGTATATGTAGTGCAGAGGTGGAAAGAGTACAAAAATATTGTACTCAAGTAAAAGTACCATTACATTACTGAAATTTTACTTAAGTACAAGTAAAAGTACCAGTCTAAAAATATACTCAAGTAAAAGTAAAAAGTAGCTCATTTAAAATTTACTCAGAGTAAAAAGTACTTAGTTACATTTTAACAATGGGAGGGAAAACTGTGATAGACCAAAGATGTCAAACTCAGCTCCTGGAGGGCCACAGCCCTACACAGTGTAGATATTACCCTAATTAAACACATCTGATACAGCTAAACTAATCATTTATGCTTATTTGAAAACTACATGGTGTGTGTGTTGGAGCAGGGTTGGAACTAAACTCTTTAGGGCTGTGGCCCTCCAGTAACACCCTCCAGAGTTTGACACACCTGGGATATGGGCCTATAAATCTCAAACTAGGTGTTTTTAATTAAATGAATCGGTTAATTAGAATAATAACACATTTGGGCTGTTACCAGGGAAATTAAATCAGTATCAACAAAATTAATCTTTGCAATGCAGAGGAAACGCAGAAGCTTCATCTGAAGAGGTATAGATGTATTTACACACTGACATGAATGCATTTAGCCTCAGTTACAAATGCAGAAATAATGTTTTGATAAATAAGAACCACAAAACCATAAGGGTCCATTTTCCTAAATTGCGATTTATACATCATCTGAAAGCTGAATAAATCATATATCCATTGATGTATGGTTTGTTATGATCGG